>ML104033.1:0-68574 GCA_003697995.1 Taxidea taxus jeffersonii | reverse complement strand
TAGAGTGAGAAAAAATATTTGCAAACCATATATCTGATAAGGGATTAATATAAAAAATATACAAAGAACTCACTAATTCAACAGCAAAACAACAGTAACAACAAAAATGAATTACAATGGGCAAAGGACCTAAATAGACATTTCTCCAAAGAAGATAAACGAAAGGCCAATGAGTACATGAAAAGAGGCTCACCACCACTAGTCAGTAGGGAAATGCCAGTTAAAAAAAAACAATGAGATATCACTTCATGCTTGTTAGAATGATCATCATCAAAAAGACAACAAATGCTGGTGTAGATGTGGAGAAAAGGGGACATTTGTATACCATCGGGGGGATTTTAAATTGAGATAGGCACTATGGAAAATGGTATGGAGGATCCTGAAAAAATTTAAAAGAAGAACTACCATATAACAACTCCATTTCTGGGAATATATCTAAAGGATACTAAAACACTACCTTAAAAAGAATCTGCACTCCCATGTTCATTGCAGTATTATTTACAATAGCCAAGACATGTAAATAACCTAAGCATCTATGGACAGATGAATGGATAAAGAAGTTATGGAATATAATTCAGCCATAAAAATGAGGAAATTCTATCACTTGCAACAACATGGATGGAACTCAAAGGCATTAAGCTAAGTGAAGTAACTCAAAGAAAGACAAAAATTGGATGATCACACTTACATGTAGAATCTAAAACAAAAACAAAAACAAACCAAACTCAAAGAAGGAAAGCTCAGATCTGGGGTTAGCAGAGTTGGGGGGGGTGCTGGGGGAAAGTGGTCAAAGGTTACAAACTTCCGCTTACAAGTACTAGGACTGTAACATACAACAGGATGACGATAGCTAACACTGCATTATGTTATATAGGGAAGTTGTTAAGACAGTAAACTCTGAGTTCTTATCAAAAGAAATGATTTTTTTCTTTTTATTGTAACTATATTAGAAGATAAATGTTTGCTGAACCTATTGTGGCGATCATTTCACAATATATGTAAATCAAGTCAGTATGCTGTCCACCTTAAATTTATGCAATGATGTATGTCAACTATTTCTCAATAAAACTGGGAAAAATATGTTCAGAAGATGAACATTTCTCAGAGCTTCTATCACCATAGTCCTATTCAAGCTTCTACAACTTTTCACCTGGAATTTTACAGTACTCTCAAATTATATCCGTTTTTACCCTTGTACTGTGTTCGTCGTGTATCAGTCAGTGATCTTCTTAAAATAGAACCATCTATATGGTCCATGAACTGTGTCTTTAAGTAAATTAGAAAAAGATACTCACTATGGGCAGATGTATTTGGAAAACAAGCACCATCTGGGCAGAAGAATTAGAAAAATTATCTCCCTGGGATTTCAATCCCTTCATCCCCTCTGCCGAGCTTCTATGCAGTACACAAAACACACAACTACAGAGGACTTCCCAGGCAGTTCCTATTCCCATTCCTGCTTTATACTTCTCCGTGGTACTTATATTCTAAAATACTGTTTGATTTATTATTGCCTTCCCCTGGCCCCTGTCTTCACAGAATGTCAGTTCCATGAAGCAGATATTTTGAATTTTTTCCTTACTGCTTTAGCCTCAACTCTCAGAATAGTTCTGGCACATAGTAGGCTTTCGATAAATATTAGATAAGTGAGGAATGTACATCACTGCAGCATTTTAAAAACCCTGGTTGATGTCAGAGAATGGGATTTTAAAGCACAAAGTGTGGTAGCAGGAAAACCACTTAGGAGGCAATTACAGGAATCTGAGCCATGGTCGCTTGGATTAAAGTGATGGCAGGAGAAATGGAGAGAAGTAGATGGATTTGGAACCCAAGTTGATTGGTAAAGCAGACAATACTTGCAGACAGATTGGATGTGGAGAATAAGGGAAAAGGAGAGACTCAAGGGTGACTTCTGAAGGTTTGATCTGAGTAACTAGGTAGATGGAAATGCAATTTACTGAAATGAGAAACACAGGGGGAAGAGGTCTGTGTGCTGATGGATGTAGTGTGGTGGAAACTAGGGCAGATGTCTCTTATTGATTTACTTTTATTTCTCTCTCCTTTTCTTCCTACTTTGATGAACCGAATATATGAATCATTTCCTTTATAGGTTTTTTTTTTTACCCTTTTGAATTTATGTTCAAAGAAACCTTCCTTAGTCTGAAGTAATTATGTATTTTTTTAGTTGTTTTAAGGTTTCATGTTTTGTACTTAAATTGTTGCATCATTTGGAATTTATTTAGACATATAAATAAAGTTCTAATTTCATTTTTCTTATTTAAACAACTATCTCAGAAACTTTTGTTCACTTGTTGAATAATTCCTTTTTTTCTCCCTATAAATTTAAAATAACACTTTTTTCACATATTAACTTTTTACATATGTTTCTGGGATTTCTTTTTTTCTGTTAATGGCAATGTTAAATGTTATATATATTTTTTCAATTACTGTAGTTAGGTTTCCTTCACTTTTTTATTTTCAAAGTTGGATTGGTTATTCTTTTTTTTGTGTGTGTGTGTGAATTGGTAATTCTTAACCATTTATTCTCCCTAATAAATCCTTTTAGGATTCTTTTTTAATTTTTTTTAAGATTTTATTTCTTTATTTGAGAGACACAGAGAGAGCATGTGCACGGGGGTGTGAGTGGAGGGCAGAGGGAGAAGCAGACCTCCCACTGAGCAGGGAGCCTGATGTGGGGCTCCATCCCAAGGGTCTGGGATCATCATGACCTGAGCCACCCAGGTGCCTGAATGGATTCTAATCCATTTTTTACACCTCAGCCAAATTAACTTATTTAAATGACCTATTCTCTTATTTCAAGCTCCCCTTCTTTGCCACAAGTTTTCTCTATGGTCATTGTAAAACATTCATATCTCTTTGTCTTACATTTGCTATGTACAGGAACTTCATACTCCTTCTTCTAGACATAAATTAGAGGCCAAATTTAGTTTGGTAGCTTCATTACTATTATCTGGGTAGTAGTATATTCCATCTCCTTCTCAATACTAATCTTACCATATTATAATTTCTTATACTGTGTTTCTATCTTTAACTAAACTGTCTACAGGTCTGGTCCATGTTTGCATCTCCAGAATCTCTCACATTTCCAGTCATTTAATAAATGTTAATTACCCATTCATCTAATGAATATATATGTGAAGATTGCTCTGTTGGCCTCCATCAATCTTTACTTTTGCAGACTAAAAAGTCCCAATTCTTTTAAGAAGTTGTCATATGATACATAAAAATTCTGGAAACACCGATTTGTAACCACTTCTCAAGCATAACCTACTACCTGCTAAAATGTCAAAACTGAACCTGCAACTCCATATATTCTCTAACCACAAAACACGCAGAATAGGTCTTTATTTTCTTAGACATACATTTGTTAATCACAGCTTTAAACTGTCTCATCTTTTTAAATAGCATGTTATATTGTGAGTTTCTATGAAGTTTGTAGTCAACTAAATCCCCAGGGCTTTTTCATTACCTTACTGTTTTCTATACCCATTCATCCTTATTTAAACACTTTTTAAATGCAAAAAAATTATATATATGTACTCAATTCTTTTTATTCATCTTAGACCATAGAGATAATTTTAAATTATAATTTAATCATCATACATAACACCTATTCCACCCAAATCTGTAAATCTGCTAAGCATGCTTTCTATTTCCTCACTCTAATCAGTTACATGAATGTTACACATGCCAGAGCCTTGTGACATGAAGACATTGGCATTTGATTGATTATTCACCCAAATTATTTTTTTCCAAAGGATTTGTAAGTTTCATGAGAGACTTTGCCAAAATCTTTTCTGATTCTATGACATCCTCTTCATCTATCTAGTTAGTAATCCTGTTAAAACCCTTTTTTAGGCTTGGCTTAATGGAGAATAGAAATTAAAAAATCCCAGATCTGAGTGATATTTTTAATATACTTTATCACTGTAGAAACTATAGTTAGAAATGGCTCTGGCACTATTTCTATGTAATTCTCTTGTTGCTGCTTTCTCCCATGGTATCCGTTTCATCTGTAGGAAGCCTCATCATAGCAAAATGGTTGCAGCAACTTAGGGTTCTGCAACCCATATAATCCAGAAAGAGTGTCCCAGTGCCAAATTTCTAGAGATAGTGTTGGATTTTAAACTAATTGAAACACCCTTTTATACCTTTATTACTTCCCAGGGCCAGGGCAACCCATCCAATGGTTGTTTAGGCCTGAGTTACTTGAATCAATCAGTGTCCATGGACATGAGGGTGTTTGTATTTGTGGATAAAGTCAATTCTCCTCAAAACCCATTACTGCTATGCAGGGTAAAAGCAATATACAGACATTGAGAATATTAGCAATGTCTCCAGCAAACACAGAAACAGACAAAGACAAACACATAGGCAGTATATGAGTGAAATAGTTCCAAGCTTCTAGATTTCTGGCTGGGGTGATTCAACAAAACATTGTGTTCATGGTCATACATGATTAGAATTTACAAAGTTGAGAATATTTTCTCATATGAGACACTAGAAAGAATATTTCAGGAACAAGGAATGATAGGGGTCATTGTCAAATAGTGTTGGCCAGCATCTAACATCTAACATCTTTGTTTCAGCCTTCTTGATCCAGTCCTATTTTTAGAGTTTGTGAGAGAAATGTATTGAGAAATGGTGGATCTGTGACCATGTTTTTTTTTTCTTTTACCATAAAAGCCTTCAGGGGCTCTGTGTTTGTCAGAGCAAGCTGCCAGCCAATTAGAGTTTACTGCTGAAGAAGAAGCTGAGAAAGTTAATCCTGATCCTTCAAGGCATAGTTAGAAAGGAAATATGAATCTTAAGAAGTACATGTTATTTTATCCACTGAGAACCAAGAGAGACTAGTTAAGCAGGAAGAAGAGAGGACAATTTTAATGGGCTCATTTAAATAGGAAAACCACAGCGTGCCCAGAAGAAGTCATTTCTTTCTCTTGGCCTAGAATTGCAGGAGGGGGAAAGCATTAATGAGTCCATACCAACATTTAAAGCCCCCTTCTTCGGTGTTGTTCCACCCATTAGAACTTTAAATTATAATTTATAGATCATTGTACTAGAAGTCAGGAGCTATATATTCTCTTCCAATGCTAATGAACTTATGTGAGTCCTTTACCTTCTGTGGTCTTCTGAATGCTCCAGGGTAAAAGAAATGTAATAATGACAGCTATGGATTCCTTAGAGGGGTGATGACATACCAAGTGAGAAATAAAATCTCCTTGCGCAGTGTAATGGTGCATTTAACCAGCATATATTCTATTTACTCACTTTCACTTCCAGGTCACAGTCTTTAGAGTCAGAAAATCATCACAAATCACTTAGTCATCATATCATGCACCTACCTACATACCCATTGTGTCTGCATCATCTGTGGGGGGGTTATAAAAACACATAGCTCAAGTTCTCACTTTCAGAATCTTCTGATTCAGTTGGTCTTTAAATCTCCCTAGATGATTCTGATTCTCAGGTTTTGTAACTATGATCTCACCCAACAATGTTATTCAGAAGATAAAACAAACCAACTAACTATCAAAAACAAAACAAAAGCAAAAACTGGCCCTAATTGGAAGAACTGCGTAAACTCTAGCTAGCCAGTGATTTCTCTGGAAGCACCAATCTATAACAAATATTAAGACATTATGGGCACTAAAATATCATTGGAAATCTTAAAAAAATGTTAGAAATTATGTGAAAACTTCTTTGGTGTGTACCAGTAATACAGATGAAATATTCTGGCAATAAATCACATGGAGTACCTAGGAGTGAAGAGAGGAGAAGATTAAAACTATCAAATGGCATTAGAAACTACTTTGGACCTAT
Organism: Taxidea taxus jeffersonii; assembly: GCA_003697995.1. Lineage (NCBI taxonomy): Eukaryota > Metazoa > Chordata > Mammalia > Carnivora > Mustelidae > Taxidea > Taxidea taxus. The sequence goes on along the minus strand of ML104033.1, from coordinate 62,730 downwards.
AAACTTTTTACTATGGAAACGAGTCCTTTTATTACAAAGAAGACTTTCAGTCTGCAAGCTGGGCCATCCTACCAGTGATCCTCCCTCTCCTCAGTTACCCTGAACAGAATACAGTTGCTCCTCTACATAAATGGGGAATAAAGACTTCTGGAGGATTGATTTGAAGAGGCTATCTATAATGCCCTCATGTCTATGTCCAGCCTTGCAGAGTTAGTAAAGTTGTACAACTAACCTGGGGCAGATCTGAGATTGTACCTTATGTCTTTATTCCCAAATCTAGTCTCATTTGAATACATCACACCATTGTACACTCATCTATTTTAAAAATGCCTTAGCAAAGTTACTTCCAATTAATGAATGTCCAAGGCCCCACAGTAACAGATACAACTCTTCTTTCCACCAGCTTGTAGTAAAGGTGTCCAGGTGAGGTCTATGTGCAAGGCAATATAGGTACAGTTAGAGCCCTGTGTTCAGGTTCTATGTCAGTGCAAGAGAGTTGAGAGTGGAGCTAGAGGAAGGTCAGGAGAGAAGAAAAAGCAATGACGATGCCACATTCTGGTGAAAAATATTAATGGCCTATATTCTAAAAATTTTATATGTATATGGGTAATATATGTGTGTGTGTCTGTAGTCATATGTTTGTGAGTAGAGAGCTATACTTAGTCACTGCTGATCACTTCATTTTTGTAAAGTAAAACTCAAGACAAGTGACAGGCTCTCTTAAACCCTTAAAATTATATGCAGACATAGCCCATTTTAAGACATTTGAAAAAAGGGTATCTGGGTGGCTCAGTTGGTTAAGCATCTGCCTTCCGCTCAGGTCATGAACGTGGGGTCCTGGATGGAGCCCCGCCAGAAGGGAGTCTGCATCTCCCTCTCCCTCTGCCCCTGCTCATGTTTTCTCTCTCACTCACTCTCTCTCAAATTTAAAAAAAAAAAAGACATTTGATAAATAAAATTTAGACATACAAACTATAAACCAAAGCATAATTATTTATATCAAGAAAAGATTTTTAGAAATTAAACCCTCTTAAAAACCAGTTCTCCTACTGCATTAAGGTTTGTATTTTGCTCAAAAATGAACTGACATAGGACCTATAGGACATCAACCTAAGCTAAAATATTAGAAGACTCTTTGAATAGATTTCACACAATTTGAAATGATATATGGTCATGTAATCATAGTTTTCCAAAAAAATGGGGGGGAAGAAAGTAGTCTTCATAGACTTCATACATGGGGGAGAAAAGTGTTCTGGTAAATAAGTTCAGAAAATTTTCCTGACTTCTAAATATTTTCAAAGCATATTAACATAAATAAGGATCTGAAAATACCTGCAGCCAATAAACTGTTTAATTTCCCTTTACCATTTTTCCCTAAGCTTACATGACCACAGAACAATTTAACACAATTTAAACAAGACTTATGAACCCTCTAATACTACTATTTAGAACAAGTGTAGACCAAGCCAAATCAAAAACAGATTTGATTTTACACCTTTTATAACAATAATATGTAGCCTTTAAATAGATTTGTGAGCTTTGCAAGGGCTGGTTTTACACATTGTAGTCTTTTGTATTCCCTGAAAGACCTAACGGATTATTGGGTGTATAATAGGTGTCTAATCAATAACTTCTAAATAACTTACTGAGCAATAAGTCTTTGGCATATGCTTCATATGGGAAAGAAAGGAATGATTATTTTTGTCCTTAGCAATGGCATTTTTGTTGTCTTCAGAAATATTAAAATCAACCTTCATGATCATTACTATTTCCATTTGTGGCTGAAAGTCAGCTGGTCATAACCTGTTTAAGGAAGGAACAAAATGACTAGATTTTTTTGCCCACCTTAAAGGAAATAGAAAATGATTACTAGTCAGCAGAGACTCTGTGACAAGTATCAAGGTAGTAACCTATAATGAAAAGAGATGAACTCCAACTCTGCCCCCACTAGCTGCTCTTGTCCCAAATTAATATAGATGGGATGTCTCTTTAGACTCCTCTTCCCTCCAACTTCAACCAGTCAGAGGCAGGAGGAACGGAGGGCCAGGTGTTCATTCCTATACCTTCCTCTTGTTCTGGTAACTGTGTTGGCTTGTGCTCTTTGACTGAAGAGACCTAAGACCCATGGTTATCTGGTGGCCCACTATTGGGTTCCAGGAATGGCTCTTTCCCTTTTCCCCTTGCAGGTTGAAGGATGGAAATAGTTCCTGTTCCCAGTCTCAAGATACAGCACAGCTCCTTATTACTTTTCCTAAACCTTGCCTACAACTTCTTGAAGAGCCCCTTTATTAAACTCTCCCCAATTACCTAGTTTGGTCTCTATCTTGCTAGGAGCCTAACTGATAAATTGGCTGTGTGGTGCCTTTGTAAAATTAATTTCTTCCAGCATTATTTTCCTCACCTGTGAAATGGGGATAGTAACAGCTATCCTTTCTACCTCATAGACTTGTAGGAAAATTTAATGAGTCAATGTAAGTTTTGTTTCCCTTGTCGAAACTTTTATTTCTAGAAGGTGACCAGGAAATATTGCGTGTAAACTTAAAACTTGCCCTTCCTTCAGATAATACTAATAATAAAATATATAAAAGTATATATATTAAATAAGTATATATAAAATAATAATATATAAATATATAAAATGATAATATTATAAAAAGAATAAAAGCTATTCTTCTGTGGAACAGAATTCCCATTCCGGGCCCTGTGGTAGTGAAAAGCCACTCAATACTCTTAGAGCAGTTTATACTGTGTGCACACATGGAGAACCTGCACAGTACCTTTGAAGAGAAGAGAAGTCTGCATAGGAAAGATGCCTGAACTAGAGGTTTCTCACTGAGGAGCAGTGATTTGGACAACTTGGACCTTTCCTTTGCAATCAACACACAACCCAACTTCTTTTTTTTTAACTTTTTAAAGACTTTATTTATTTATTTGACAGAGAGAGAGACATCACAAGTAGGCCCAGCAGAAGGCAGAGAGAGAGGGGGAAGCAGGCAGAGCAGAGAGCCCAGTGCAGGGCTCGATTCCAGGACCCTGCGAACACGACCTGAGCCGAAGGCAGAGGCTTAACCCACTGAGCCACCCAGGCGCCCCCAAACCCCATCTTCTAGGGCATCTGGGAGCAAAAGCACCAAAGTGAGATAACAATGTATTATGATACTAAGGTCAGCCACACTTGCTTCAAGTATACAGTGTGGTAATAAATAGCAATTTTAATTATAATTTTAATAAATAATAATATGTATTTTAACATTAATCATATTATTTATTTATATTTTATATAACTTATGTAAGTGTAAATATTTATTTATATTGCATATTAACTAATATATATAAAGTACTGATAAAATCAATAATAAAATAATAAATAAAATTTAATTAATAAAAATAGTAATCACCTTTGTGCTAGATGCATTGAAATATATTCATATGTTTAAGATACTACAACTCAAAATCAAGAGAAAACTATTAGATATAGATTTTCCTTTATAAGCTAATCAATGTTGCTTATTTTTTGAACCAATGAAAATAAACAGGTGAAAGAGCTTTCATGTCCATTCCTTAGAAAAGACACCACATTTGTGATTTCATTTCCAAGACACCACATTTGTGATTTCATTTCCTCTCTTTTATATGCAGTTTTCTCACATTGTAACAGTACACAGAAGGGTGGAAAAAGGCTGACTGATCTCATCTGCTTCTCCACTCCCTTCAGTTTTGTGTGTCCTTTTCTAAAAGCTGTGTGCATAGCCAAAGAGGATGATAATTACACAGAGAGAAGTGTCCTTGGCTGCAGTTCGATCAGTAACATTAGCCTTTGATAGGACCTTTAAGGGACGTCCTCTTTCAAGTATTTATTTGTTTAATTGATTTCAACAAAATCACAAATTAGCTAGATCAATAAGTAAGAGAAAACAAGGAAAGTAAAAAAGTCAGCAATACATGAGATCGATCCACATATAATAAGATGTGCTATGTGTCGGATAAAACAGATGCCGTATACCAGATAGTACACACACACACACACACACACACACACACACACACATACACGCACACATACACACACACACCCCAACAAGCCAATCTGAAATATAGTATTTCAATATACAGGTATTTTGGTTAGGAGAGTAAGAATTTACTCAATTTTTGCTACTATTATTCCAAGTTTATTCCATCATTTGTCTTTATGTTTTATTAAGTGGAATGGAGAAAGCCATAAATAAGACATTATTATTTATGGCAAACCTGTTGTGCGTGGCTCAATAAACTGGACCAAAGTTCCTTAGTCAGGGCCCCAAACTCAGTGAAATTAGATGATTTATTGAGATCTTCAAACACAAACTTGAAATAGTATATAAACGGGTTGTGGTCAATAGCCATATTAATCATAAAAGTGTTGACTTGCTGCAAGTATTAAATAAACTTAACTTTTATAGGGAGCCTCACACAGTAATATCCTTCAGGGATAAAGCACATTCCCTGTTGCTTTAGCTTCAGCTTGAGCCAAGAAACATGGTACAGATCAGCACAAATGCAAAGCTTGACTGAAATCAGGCAACTTAATGCACATCTAACTATAAGTATTCAATATAATATTAAGGAGATAGGATTTCTGTGTTTTAAGGACCTCTGTCTACAGAATTGTAAATACTGTATTTCCTTCTCACAGAAGAAAGAGAATTACTTCGGTTACTTCAAGGAAGTTGAGATTTTCTGGAGCAAATTGTAGACAAGATTTCCGAATGATCTTTCATCTTTTCTGCATAAACATAAGAAAATGGAAAGTTTAAAATTTCCAACCATGACTACATAGACTATAAACTCCTACATGTTTTCCTCTATTCTCTAGCAGACAAGTGTATTTTGCTATTTATGTTTTCCTGAACCTTCTCAATTTTCTCTCATTGGGGATGAGGGAGAAAGGTGGTAGAAACGTGTAGACTGCTTTGGGGTTTTTCAGAAGACCTATTATCTGTATAAACAAAATTTACCAACCCTCACCTAATTAATAAGATCAACCATAAAAACTTGATATATCAAGTGCAAAACCCTTATTTGTAAGACTCCAGTAGCCTAGCCACCTGACATATGCAAGATGTAATGAGAAAATAAAGGAGAGAGGAGACAGAACTTTACTGCATGTGGCCAACAGCTGTGGCAAAGCTTCCTGAGCATGGGACCAAAAGTTTCTTAATTCTGAAGGTGGTCATGATGGTATTTGCCTTGCCTACCTCACAAAGTTGTAGTAATATTCAAAGAAGATAATTTTATAGCAAAAGTACTTTGAATACTATAGAGTGCTTAAAAATATACCTCTCCTTTTTCTCCTCAAAAGTTCAAAGTGACGGCTAGAGAGTGGACAATAATCAGAATGGGTGAAAGATGGAGATTAAGTGAAAGCATGTGAGAAGGAGGACCCTTTGGTCACCAACTCTACACTTCCATTCTTGTATCTCCTCCAGAAGGATAGAAATAACCTGATTGGTCTGATTCCAGGATATGTGTGGCCACAGTAGTTCATGAGAGAGTTCAGAATTCATTGAAAGGGCACACAGGATGTGGCTTGTTCTTTTCCCTTGCCTTATAAATAAAGCCTAAAGCATAAGAGGGTAGTCCTGGCCATCTTGTCCCTTTTCCCCTTGCATCTTAAACATTGATCCTCCCTTCTTCTTAGTCTCCTAAGTTTCTGTAATGGCCAACTAGAATATGCAAATGCTGCAAAATTTAGGTTAGTATTTAATAGAGTATCATAAGGATTTGAGAGCAGAACTTTGCACCGGGGTTGGCCACAAGCTCAGAAGAAAATAAAGTGATTGTGTGGTTCCTATGCCATTGTCATCTCCACAAATTCTTCTCTTGAGTGCATTGTGAGAAGAAATGGTTATAATCTGTGGTGGGACTCAAGCATTACTCTTTCTCTGGTCATATTATCAAGACCTTGCCTTGATTTATTGTACATATCACAGAATTCCCTGGACCATTATTTATTCATTCAGTCAACAAAAGTATTATGCTTGGCACAGGAGATGCAGAGGTTGGCAAGGTAGATGATCCTGCTTTTGTGGAATATGTACTCTATGGGGGAGGGTGCCAAAGTATGTCCTATAGACGTATATTGGTGGGGTGAGGGAGAGAGGAGAGTTATAGGACTACTTTATATTGGTTGAGTAGGAAACCGCTAAGGAGGTCACAATAAGCTCAAGGAGAGGGTGTAGAGAAAAGACAAGGGCCCAGGAGGCCAATAGGTGAAGGTGGCAAAGATGGGTGAGAAGGTGGGAAGAGAACAAGCAGAGGAGGGGAGAGACTGTAGCAGAGACTTTCCACTTAGGTAGAATATTTACACTTGTCATCAAACAATGCCAACGGTTGATGAGTATTAAAGGGAAAGAGTTTCAGAAGTTTTATACCAAAACCACAGGGGAAAGAATCGTATTTCATAGCTTTTGCTCCTTTTGTTAGTGAAATGATATCATTTGATCTTCTGAAGAGGTTGTGACTGCTCATGCTATAAGAACCAATGCAGGGTTTCATGCAGAATTGGATGGAGGACTTTGAAATGAACTTGAATTATTTACCTACATTCCCTAGCATGAAGTACATCTCACTGGGGACTGTTGGTATAGCTTGAAATGCCGCTAATTCAAGTGTTTAATGATCAGGTTAGTAATGGCTTTAAAAATCATATGGTGGTATCTCAATCCATATCAATTCTAGTAAAGCTAACTCAAACGTTTCAAAAGTAAGCCCAGACTTATTTTTTATGCAGCAGAACGTCTGCAGACCATAATGTGGTTCTACTAAAGATGACAGGTAGGAAGAAACAAATTTACACAGGAAATTTTGGAACAATGAGAGATGAGGCTAAGGAGTATTGATTTGAGATTTTTGTACAGTTTAGAGGTCAAATGGAAACCAGATGGCCAGAACTGCAAAATATTTGCTTTATAATCTGATAGTAGTGAGGGGAATAATGTGTGTGCAGAGCCAACATCCCAGTCATCATTAGCTTGGGTATATATCCTAGAGGATTTCTCACATTGATCCCAAAGGGAGCTTGTGTGAGATTGTTCATGGCAGTTTTTAGAGAAGAGACTTCGAGGCAGCCTAAGAATAAGGGAATAGATACAGGAATGGATAACTAAAATGTGGTAGATGAATCCTGTACAGTATGATGTCACAGTTAAGAATAAACACATATAGGTACATGTGGCAAAATGCACAGACCTTACAAATGCTGTATAGAGTGGAAAAGAGAAGAAGCAGAAAGAAAGTTACAGCACAACATGATTTATATTTTAAAATAGTCTAATATCCCTACCTATTTTTATAAGGAGATGTTCATACCAAAAGATCAAAATCAAATATATTAGTGTGGGTGCTGACAGGGAGGGAGGAAGATAGAAATGGGGATAGGAGATGGAGGAGAAACACAGAATCACTAAAATCAAATGAAAAAAGAGGGCTTACGTTGATAATGTGATAGGAAATGAAGAGTGTACATTTAAAAAAATAACCCGACAAAACACTTCCTTTATTTGCTTCTCCAGATTCCTCTCAGTAGTAAGGAAACACAAATCCTACCGAGCGAACTAAAATAAAATAACATCCCACATCTTCTGGGGGTAACACAGCAAGATGTGGCCAGGGTGTGTTCCCACTAGTTCAAGCTCATGTGGACCAAACAGCTGCTCAACTGGCTGGTGGGGCTTGGCGGCATCTGGTAATAGAAGCAATGAGAGAGCACTGGAGGAGTAGGTGAGTGCTAACATTTGTTTAGTGACCCTCCATTTAGAAAGAGTAACTCATATCCACACATCAGTGGTCTTGAGTTGTGACTATTATACGAAAAAATGGGAGAATATCAAAACCATGCCACATGCAGCAGAAAGGGAAGGAAAAAATGTGCTCTAGCCATTTCCCCTCCCCATCAGCTCTCACAGTGCCTACAGATGTTTTCCTTCTGACTCTCATCTTTGCTTCCCTCTGTGACCCTTCCCCTCGTACTGATTTTGTTTTTAACTTTCCTTGACTCTCAGTCCTGGCCTCCTGACTTCCTTGTAACTAACACCACATCCCTGTCGGCCTGGCATCCACTTGAAGATTATTGCTTTGCACTGGCATCTGAGAACTTCCTCGGCCCGTGACCCTGACAGCCACCACTCACTGCTGTATATTTGGAAAAGGGAGGAAGGGCAGAGGCTCCTACACAGAAACATCTGTGTTGGTGCCCATTTTCTCAGATCTACTTGGAATATTTTTCTTCGTTCAATGTTGGCTATCAGGATGGTCTACTGTTGCTTTTTTTTTCTTTTTTTAATGAAAACCACCTTTAGATCTAGGAAAAATCACATTCATATTTATAAAGCCTTCATATGTGAAATCTGAATGTCTGTGCCCAAGGTCCCGAGAAGTCATAGCCCAAGGAGTAGACAAAAACCCACATAGATCGGTACTTAAGGCAGTAAAGTAAATAGGGATCCTTTTATAATTTAGCACCGAAATTCCTTCCTTATATAACCAAGGGTGGGGGGAGGGGATTTTCTTTGGATTGAATATGTTTCCTGTTCTGATCATGGGCACCTGCTCCAAATTTGGATGAGAATGCCACGTGTGGGACCAGCATCTGGTGTCCCAAGCCAGATTGAGCTTAGAAGACTCCATATGTGATTAGAAAAGGGGAAAATTTCTGGCTAAGGTTTTCATTAGGCAAATGAAAGCTTTAGGGTTTCATTTCACTTCAAAGACAAGATCCTCCAAGCAGTACATCCTGTTGCGCTGCTAGTGATGATATTATATTAATAGCCACGAGGTACTGGAGCCGAAAAGTGGAATACAAGGCATCTACTTCCTCACCATAAAACGCAAGGAGCTGGGCAATGCCAGCGGTTTTCGTCAAATTGAAGAGATGATTAAAATATTCCTAAAGTCTTCAGAAAGCTTCCCCCAAAATAGATTTTTCCACTTTGGGACGGAATAAGGCTTGCAAATATTTCAATAACCAAAACTATCTCAGCTGTTTCATAAACAAGAGCCAAACTCAACTCAATTATCAGAGACAGCTACTCTAAACTAATTCTCTGACTTTTCATTTGCTCTTGACTGTCAACTAACCGGTGCCATCTCTGTTCATTAAAGTGAATTTATATAACCGAGAACATCACATTTATCGACATAACCGAGAACGTAAGCATCGAGGGCTTACTGGATGCCAGTTAGGTTGTTAGACAAATTAGCATGTTTGTGATTTGCCATTTGTGTATTTTGCTCTCAGACCCTTGCTCTGACTTCCTGCTGCTGTGCTGTTTCACAGGAAACTGCATTTCCAAGTCTTCCATTGCCTCTGGCTTCCACGTGGGTTTGGCCAGTGAGAGGCACTGCTACGAGGCTGCTGGGGTCCTTCCCTTGGCATTTCTGGGAGCATCTGAGCCTTCTCTGCTGTTCTAGCTTCCATAAGATGGCTTCTCCTCAGAGGATCAGATACTGCTGAGCAGGTCCCCCCCCCACCACCCACTTCTGCTTTTGCCAAGTTACCCTCACCAAAAGCTCCAGGAAAGCCACTGTGTCCTTTTGTTTTTCCAGGAATAAAGGTGGCTGTGGCTACATCCTTTGTCTAATCTCTAGGTTGTCTCACCATTCCTTTATTGGCTTCTTAGCTATCCCAGTACCTGTGTAGCCAGTTTCATGTTGTAATTTCTTTCTGTCTGAATAATCCTGAATGATATCTGTTTTCCTGATTGGATAGTGGCTGACATAGTAAACACATATACTATCTTGATTAACCCAAACTACAAAATTGTGAGGAAGGCATCATTACCGTACAGGATAATCACACAGGATGCAATGGCTTTGCGAAATTAAAGACGTGTGTGTCTCTGTGCGCACGTGCGTGCACATGTGTACAGATGCATGCATGTAAGTCTGTGTGTGCTCGTGGTCACAAAGATAGGAAGTAGGGGTTCTCAGATGTGAACTATGTACTCCAAGCATATGTTCTTTCAATGACACCACATTGCCACTCCTTCCTCCCTGGAATCTGCCATATTAAAGAATATTATTTTATCTACATGTCCTTTCTAGCAGAAAATCCTGCCTAGTGGACGAGACCCCCAGTGAAAAGGGGTAAACAAACTATCGGTCATCCCTGTGTATCTAACATCTTTCCTCTACCCCCAAAGTAAAAGTTCCTTAACTCCTACTAAGGAGTAATTCATTCCTTGAGTCCTCAACCCTGTCTATTTTGTTGCCCTTCAGAGCCTTAGTTCTTATGTTGATCTCCCAAGCTCTACTGCAACTTCAACATTTTGATTTCCCTGGGATCCTTCCCAACACACACACACAAAATTCCTATCCTTAACAATTACACTGCCCCTCAGTCCTTCATCTCACACTCTTACCTTTACATTCCCAGACTTCTCTGCCTTCTCACCTCCCATTCACTTCCCCACCCCAGGTCATCTGACTTCTGCCTCTTATCACTCTACTTCTTCCGTTCTGGACCCTATCGACCTCCTGATTGCCAAACACCCTAATTCCTGGATCTTAAAGGGTAGCTTTGCTGCATTTGACACTGTTGTCTCACTGCCATGACTTTCATCACCACTCTCCCCCTCTCTTACAATCCTACTGTTTGCTCCCGTCTCCTAAGCTTCTGTTTCTTTACCTGCTTCTTAAATGCTGGCATTCATTAGGATTCCATCCCTAGCACACTACGGCTACTGGACATCCTCTCACTAAAATTCTCATCCATCCCTCAAGCTTCCAAATACCACTTATATGTTAAAATCCCAAATGTGTATTTGCAGCACAATCTCTCCAGATGTTTAGGATCATTATCATAAAGCCTGCTAACCATCTTTAAACACAACGTGTCCAGAACTGAACTCATCATTGTAACCTTCAGAATTGGCTTTCCCGCATGTAATTTACATTTTACCATCCTCTGAGCGTCAGAATCACTCATACCTGGAATCTGAAGTTTTCCATGCTTCTTCTCTCTCCCCCACTCAACAGATTTGGCCACATTTGCCTCCTTCTTATCCTTCATCTGGTCCCTTTTCTCAGTCTCTACTATCACCACCGGAGTCCCACTATAATCCTGCCATTCTTTGGCCACTCCCCACTAGTGGTTTCATTGATATGCAAGGTTCATGCTTAACTCTTGAGCCTCAGCTGTATCACTAATGCCCTGCCCCTTCTATGTGTCCCAGCATCGTGAGCCTCCTTACGTTCTATGCATGTGCTATGCTTCCTCTCATGGAAGGGTCACTGCCCACATCATCTCCTCTTTCTGGGCAGCTAGTTATTTTCTCTTATTACCTTTACCCATTCTTCAAATTACACTTTAACTCTGATTTCTTCAAAAAATCCTTTGTCATCATACCACCTCAATACTTTTCGTCTAGATTAGGCACACAAGAACCATGCTCCTTTCCAACATTTTGTTGGGCTGTAGTTTACCTATGACTATTTCACCGTCCATCTCCTCAACCATTCTGTAAGCCCCTTAAAGGCGGGAACTCTGCATCAAATCCCTAGTACGCATTATAGTGCTAATCTATAACCTGCAATCAGTAATTAGTTTATAACATAAATGAATGAGTAAATTAGGAGCCACCAGAGACAGAACTTTTATACAGGAATCTGATGAAGTTTGAAGACTCTTACAACATGAAAACTTCGGCAATTCCCTGTTTTCTCATGATGCCTTGAAGATCTTCCTATATGATATATTTAAAAATTTAAGAATTTATATAGTTTCAGAAATATTGAGTCTGTGCCCTAATATGAAGATTGTGTGTGTTTGTGTGTGTGTGTGTGTGTGTGTGTGTGTAACACAGCATAGCATTGTGGTCCTTTTTTCCTAGTATCATCATTTTTTCCTTCACACATAGTCTTTTTGGTCTTATTCAGAATATATCTTCCTTGGGGCGCCTGGGGTGCTCAGTCAGTTGGGCATCTGCTTTTGGTTTGGGTTGTGGTCCCAGGGTCCTGAGATTGAGTCCTGCGTCTAGCTCCCTGCTCAACAGGAAGCCACTTTTCCTCTACCCTCACCTTGTGCTCTTTCTCACTATCTCTCCCTCTCTCAAAAAAACAATTAAAAAAAAAAAAAAAAAGAACATACCTTCCTTTTTTTTCCCTCACTGTTGGTGCCACAAATGCTTAAGATATGCTGCGAGGAAAGCAAGAATGTATTAACACAAATTTTTCAGAGTAGGATAGATATTGAGACTTAGAAGCAAGTGGAAGTGGTTGCGTTTTTAACTTCCACAGTTGAAATTTCACATACTGAGACTCATGGGTAAATATATAAATCAAAGGAGTAACCAGCCAATGTAAGAGGGAAGTTATATTTTTATTGGGATGACTATTTCAAACTGTGCATCTTTCATCACTTAATAATTTATTTTTGTAGAAAACTAAAAGCAGCATAACATTCTAACATCAGCTGGTACCTGGCACTGTCAGGTTACTAATGCCAACTTAAAGGAAACTATGATTTCCCAAATTCACTGTTTTATATAAACCTTCACACATTTGCCAAAACAGAATGTGTTCAAATGGCGGGTGGGGAATAGAAAAATAATTTCTAAAGAAAAAATGTTGGAACATGAGTAGAAAAGTTTCTGTCCCAAAATAAACCTGCCCACAAATCTGAAGCTTATAGTCAAAACCATAATCAAGAACTAAAATGGGACTAGGTTTGATCTAAGTCCTTTCACTGATATTTTTCATATCTGAATGACCTTCATCGTGTATTAGTAATTATTAATTCATTTTTCATTATAAGTATATCTATTTTACTTCTATCATACCAAGGCCTGCAAAGTATGGTTATGAACAGTGCTTTCAGTGTGCTGTGACCCAAGTAGAAAATATTTGGTCATGTAATTGTCTATCCTTCCCCAAAGAAAAACTATGAAAAAGGATCCAGTGAATGTTTGTACTTCTTTTTTCCTTTTTCTTTTGGACTGTATTTGTTGCTCTTAAAAAAAGAAAAGCAGAAGATAAAGGGTTTTCCATGATCTTATAGGATATATATTTGTGTAGTTATATTCATTTACATACACATTTCTGTACACTTGGACATATATATATGAGACAGCTTCTTAACTTGTTTTAACAATAAGATAACTTCTTATGAGATTTTCCTGTTGTTACATAAAAATAATGCTTTAAAACCGAGCTCAGGATGGAATAACAGTCCAAAAAAGGTCTGGGAGAGAAGGAAGTTATATTGTCAGGGCAGGAGCCAACACAGGAAAAAAGGTTTCTAGCCTCTCCCTCTCCTCCTGGGAGATATAGATAAAGGAAGAGTAGCCTGTGATCCAGAGGGAAGGATACTGAGTCAGATTCCTTAGGTGATTAAAAGATGTAAAGTACAAAAAAAAAAAAAAAAAGTAAGGTATTGGCTGGGAATCAAGATAGATTATAAAAGACTGCACATAGAAAAGGAGAGTCTGCTAGCAAAGATGTGGGACTTTTTTCCCCCCTCTTCTCTTGAAAAGGAGCCATAGAAAAACTGGAATAGAAATGCTTTTATCTAAAAAGAAAGAAATGAGTACATGTAATTTCTGGGTCATCAGAATAGTTCTGCCACCAATCCCAGCTCCACCCTCACAGAGAAAAATTGGGCTAATGACCTTGAATGTTTCTTTTTATCTGGTGAAGACTGACACAGCCTCAACTGGAACAGGGAGCAACAGGGGAATCCCCCCACCAAGTGCAACTTCACCATGGGAGTGGTCTGGAGTGTGCAGGGATCTGCTCTCCCTTTCAGTAATTCTGTGCCTTAGGACTGTGAGATGTTCTCACAGATTCTGAAGGTGCAGGAGGAGGTCAGCTGGCCTTGCCAGACGTGGTTGTCCTCACCTATCACACAAATGAAGGAAACCCTCCCTTGCATTAGACTTCTCAGAGGCTCATCCAGCTGTCTCAGCATATCGGAAACATCTTTCCCAAATCCCAAAGGCCGAAGTTTAAAATAGTAGTTCTGACCCCAAATCCCTTTCTGTTGGTGTCAAACTCAGCACTTTTGGGAACAAGTCCAGAAAATCTCCTCGGTAGGCTCAATGTCATGTGTCTAAGAGGTTAAATGGGAAACAGAGTGTGGATTAGTTAGAGAGTTATTTTATAAACAAAAACCAATGAGGACTGAACTCTGTGCTGATTTGGAGGTGACTTAAGTCCAATCTCCTGCTCCTTCCCGCTCTTTCCTCTCCTGACCAAAGGCATTAAGTGCTGCTAAGAGAGATCCCACTGAGTGCCCCCTCCTCCTCTCTCCAAGATCCTGACGAGAAGGGACTGCCTTTTGTCACAGTTTGACTGACGGGTGAGTGACACTGAAATGCTCCATATTGCTCAGCCTGAAGGACAGTGGCACTAATCTTAAAGGACAAAAAAAGAGTTTTAAAAAAAAAAAAAGAAGAAGAAGGAAATAGCTTGGGGAGAAACTGGCCAAAATCCCATTCAATGAAAGGACTGAAAGTATCTTCTGAATGGCAGCTTGTAAGAGGCCTATCAATCAACCCAGAGGTTTCCACACACCTGCGCACTATTTCCATCAGGGAGACTCTACGGACCTTATTATGATGCAAAGTTGTGGCTCAATACCAGGCATCTCGATAAAGCTCTTTGCTCTGTAGAAGGCCAGGTCAATTGAGGGCGAGTGCCCTCACCAGAAGGCTTTTAGGAGCACCTTAGAGCTAAGAGCAGACCTTTTACTTTTCCTGCCTGTTGGCAGCAGGCTGCCTATTGCAGCCGGCTACGGTCTCCGCTCTCCTCCATCCCTGCCTTGGCGATCTGCCGGGTCTCCTGCTGTCCTCATCTGTAGGAGCTGCACAGCTCAGCAAGGAACTGCTCTTAGTGTGCCCGTCACAGCACTGGAAGAAAAAGAATACCGAGATACTTGCCCGAGAAGCAAAAGAAACTCTTGTCGCAATGCCAAATTCCCTCTCTTAAGGACTTCTGATTTGATATAAGGAAACCACCCCAAACTAAAAGATTAGATGAAAAACACCATCTTAGAACTGTCTTTAAGTGGACCATTCTGGTTTTTTTCCACAGAGGTGAAAACCACGAAAGATCATGAGAGCAAGCCCTCTCAGTCAGTCGGCTGGGGACTGGTTTTCAGACAGCAGTCTGATATTAGTTCACTGTTTAGCTATTCAGAGAAGTTCTTTGTTAGATATTATACACTAATGTCTTCCAGCCAAGATGAAAATGTCTAACCATGCAGTACTCTGTGTGATTGTTATTACTTATTCTGGAATTACTGTTTTTATTTGATAATTATGTAACAGGATAAGATATATGAGGACAGCGGTCCTGATGTGTAAATAGGCAGATCCTTCTGGTAATTATGTGTTTATCAGAGACCTGCTGTTTTATTGATGTTTATTCTTTGTAATAGGGTCAGTATATCTTGCTCTGTGTTCAGAAATGAGAGCATCCAAATGCCACTCACCTGTGACACCATTTTGGTGTGAATCATTTACTGCTAGCTGAATTACCAAGCTTACCCATATTTAGAAAATACATGCTCTATAATACATAACATGAATCTTAAGTATTAGAGAGTCTATTAAATGCTTGGTCACTTTCAGTAAGTAAGTACCTTATCAATTGTATCTGTAATTATTGTTATGTATCAAGATATGCTCTTTGAGTGAGTGCTAATGGCGAGATGGGAGTTCTGATGAAATGTAGGTTCTTCACTTTTACACAAAGCAAATGCTGTGAGGATTGCTTCTGGAACATACACTTGAAATGTCTTGTGTGTATATATGACAGCGAGATCTCAGATTTTAATGGAACAGATTTATTTTACTACTCAGGGAAATAAAGAGGAATAGATGCTGCCCAGTTTACAGTAGATGCTAAATAAATATCTGTTGATCGGTTAAGTTGTTGACTAAACAAAGCAAGGAAAACATTTAAACATATATACGTGGTAATTGTGGCTCAAATAATCTGTGGATTGGGTATTATGGTCACTCACACAATTTAAAATCCAGATAGAGTAAGGTGATTTTTGTCTTTAGTAACTGTCTCCTTAAAACTTATTTTTATTAGCTTTAATTTTTTTAGGGTTAACAAAAATAAAGCTTAATTTACCTTTGGGGAGTAGAAAGACTTCCATAATATTATGAGAACAGGATGGTCATTAGAGCTATAAGTTCTTAGTACATCAGAATCATGTTCTGGAGATGCTTCAGAAATACAGGGAATATTTTAGCCATAGTCTCCAGATTTTTCATTTCTAATTAATTGGGATCAGAAACAGAGACAACCAAAAAATATAAATGTTTCCCAAAGTTCACTTGAATTAAGAATTTTAATTGAGTTATGGTCTCTTATAATTATAACCCAGAAATTATTATAGTCACTTCTTCTGGACTCTGACTGTTCTTAAGTATAAATATGCAAAACAAAATGACAGCGATATAGTACCATTTTTACATGCCAAGATGTTTGGTTAAAAGATAAAGTCAGCATGGTGCAATGGAGTCAAGAGACCTGCATTTTCATGTCAAGTCTGTCTCAACTAACTATGCCTCTTGAGCAAATAACTTAATCCTTCTTCATCTGTGAAATTAAGTCTGATTAAATCATCACCATTGACTCTTTTGTTCAATATGTCAAAGGTGGTATGATGTCTCCCTTAATAATAACCCAAATATTTTTCATATGTTGAGAGCTTCCTAGGTATCCACGGTCTGTTAAATGTTTTAGGAGTATTTTCTTCTTCAATCTATGATAAGTACATTTTCCAGATGAAGCTGAGGCTTAGAGATGTGAAGTGACCTGATCAAAGTCTCACAGCTAATAAATGGTAGATGTGCAGTTTCAGCCCGTGTTCTGTCTGAGACTGAATGCACTGTCAGGTAGTGAAAGCATTTACACTGAGGGGGGTCACAGGCTGAGTTCCCTGGGAACCAGGATTCAAGATAAAGATGAACAAGTAGGAGATTTAGAAGGCACTGCCTTGCGGAAAAGAAAAAAAGGAAGCAGGATTGCACAGAGGGAGAAAGCCAACTACAACACAGTCTCCACAATGTCTCAGCCAGTCCTTCCGGAAGTTCTGAGGACGTGATGACCATTCAAGGCTGTTCAGAATTCAAGTGAAAAATTAGGGCCTTTATATCTCCCTACCGGTTACTAATTGTCAGATACAAGATATCCTGGGAAATGAGTGGAACCTTGGTCCAGGCAGATCTCTGTAGTGAGGCAATCCATGTAAGAGACTGTCACTGGAGGGCTTTCAGCTGGCAGCCCTTCTAGAAGCTGACGGAATAAGTTTTTACTCCTGAAAGGGAGCCACCCAAGATGGAGGACTATGCAAATAGAAGAAAGCTGGGCTACTTCCATATGAAAGCAAAACAGAACTGGGAAGCAAAACAGCATAGTCAGAGATGCGTGAGTTTCAGGCTGGCCTGATATGGGAAAAAAAGTTGAGGTTTGCCTGATACCTTTCCTCCCACTTTTTTTTTTTCTTTTCTTTTTTATTTTTTTTTTAAAGATTTTATTTATTTATTTGACAGACAGAGATCACAAGTAGGCAGAGAGGCAGGCAGAGAGAGAGGAGGAAGCAGGCTCCTCGCTGAGCAGAGATCCCAGGACCCTGGGATCACGACCTGAGCCAAAGGCAGAGGCTTTAACCCACTGACCCACCCAGGCACCCCCTTTTTTTCTTTTAATATCCATTGTAAAGCAGTTTGCATAAACATGATTCCAAATTTTGATGAGGAAGAGGTTAATGTTGCTGCTGCTAACCAAGGTGATGTCATCATGTCTATGGAGGGGCTGAGATGATATGTAGCAACACCTTCAGGACTGGAAGCCATTCCAGTAAGTGACATCAAGAAGGAAAAGTACTATATAATCCTTCCTTTGTTCATTTATTTATTCAGCACAACTTAGTGGAAATATGAGGAGCCTTGAGGTCAGAAATGGTTCAAATACCAGTTCTGCCATCAGATAGGTTATTTCTCTGTATGTATGTGTGCATGCTTCACATTAAGGCTTACAGCTTCCTAATTTGTAAGATGTGGTTAAAATTAGTTGATTGGATACATAATATTAATCATATAGAATAACTTATGAAATAAGTTATCATATAGATTTAAGTTATCATATAGAATAACTATGAAAAAAAATCAACCTCCTCACAAGATTTCTGGCATATATTAGGTGCATGGTAAATGTTATTTCCATTTAAACTTTTCCCTCACATGTGAACATTCACTCATCTGTCACCCTTTTATGTGCCAGACTCTGAGAATAACAAAACAAGATACAGTCCATGCTTCCTAGAAGATACATTCTGCAAAAGGAGAAAATGAATTGATATCTCCTGACAAATAGAGGTTTCGATCAAAGAGAGGGGATAGAGGCTCTCTAGGAAGAAGTAATGTACTGTTTGTAACAGTCTGTCTCATTCTTATATTTTTAGAAATTTAGGTTCACTTTTTAGTAGTAAGCAACTGATTTATTTACTGTCAATTCTTGTTACTCATCTTACTCAACTTACTGGCATCACTTACCAAAGCTGATCATTCTTTCCTTCATGAGTACTTTCTATTTGGCATCCAGAATGTTATTTTCTCTTGGTTCTCTTACTTCATAGAATGTTCCCTCTCCATCTCTTTTGCTGGTTTTTTGTTGACTTCTGTAACACATAACAGGGTGTCTGAAGGCTGTCTTCCCATTTCTTCACACGTCTACTGACACTCATTCCCTAAGTGATGATTTCCTTTCCCTTGACTTTAAGTGCCATCTATATGGTAAGAACTCCCCATATCAAGTGGCACCTCCAGCCTTACTTATGACCCCAGAGTTGTTTATCACAAGAACCAGAGTCAGCCTTTAAGAAGATGAGCAGGATCATATCAACATTCCACAAAGCTCCTCCCACCTGTACCCATGGCTTCTCACTTCATTTTCAGTAAAAGCCAGATTCCTTACAAGGTCCTATGAAATGGTCTCCTTTTATGTCTCTGGCCTAATCTCAACTCACTGCCTCTTCACTCATACTACTAAATCCATTCTTTCCACTCCAGTCCTTGTTGCTTCTAGAAAATGTCAGTCAAAACAAAACAAAACACAGAAAACACCTACATGGAGACTGGAAAAAACAAGCAGAAACTAGATCTGCCAACACCTCTGGATCTATTTCTCACTAACTCTAGCCACACAGACCTTCCAAAAATCATGGCTGCGTTTTTGCTTTTGTCTTCCAAATCTTATTAAATGCCTCTTTCAGACAACCCTATAAGAAAGGGATTCTGGGAAATCCCTTTCCAATTTACCAAGTGGGAAAATGACAAAGTCACCATAGTTTTTTCTTTTTTTAAGGGTTTTCATTTTTTTATTAAATTAAATTTTATTTTATTTCAGTGTTCCAAAATTCATTGTTTATGCACCACACCCAGTGCTCCATGCAATACGTGCCCTCCATAATACCCACCACCAGGCTTACCCCCCCCCAAAAAAATCCTCAGTTTGTTTCTCAGAGTCCACAGTCTCTCATGGTTTGGTTCCCCCTCTGACATTGGGAGATGGAGAAGAGAAGTGAGTTGGGGGCAAATCGGAGGGGGAGACAAACCACAGTTGTTAATATGCAAAACACTTGCTTTGTCCATTTTTCCACAGTTGCACTCCTATTTTCTACTGCTGAAATTGAAGCAATAAAGCACAATAATTAATAGTAAACTCTTTAGTACCAGACCAATCCATGTTTGAAATCCCAGCACTGGCATTTACTACCTACAGGAGATGAGGAAACTTAACCTTTCTTAGGTCCCAACTTCAAAGTAGGGTAGCAGTATAACTATCTCAAGTCTTGCTCTAAGGATTAAAATATATAAGGTATATAAATCACCTAGAACCTGATAAATATCCTAAAGTATTAGCTATTAGAATTCCTATTTAGTGAACGCCAGCCACATAATAATGAAAGCTAAAGAAAATGCCAGAAAATTGGAAAGAGAATTATTGAGGAGGGGAAAGGGCTATGCAAATAATTCATAAACTGAATAATGAGTCCCCAGCGACTAGTTTCACTATAATGACAAACTTCCTGGTGCCAAGTTTCAAATGTTAATCCTAAGGAAATATCTAGAAATATCTCTAACAAAAGAGATAGCAAAAATGGCACGTGATGCACTGAAATATGACTAAACTTCCCCGGGTGTTTCACATGCTTTTGTCCTTCTCCACTATCGTAAATGTTCCTTCCAGTTGTAACCATTAAATGAAGGTGACAGGACTCTGAGACTGTCAGAAAATCACTACCCAGTAGAGTCTGAACTCTTCTAAGAAAAAGGTGGCAGTGGCAATCAAATCCACTTGTGACTCCGGAGAGAAAACACAGGTTTTACTGAAATGAGCAGGAGATCCTGGCTAATTGTTACCTTGGAGCCACGCAAGTGTAACCCATGCATGTTTATTTGGATGACATCAACTGAGGAGTAGAACAATGTCACAAAAGCAGCGACACAATGGCATTGTTCAGGCTTAGCTCTCATCCATAGCATCGTGGAAACCCTAGCTCACACTCAACTTCTTTCTGTCTAATCCAGGAATTCCCCAGGGAACGTGTCATGTTTACTGCTGGATGTAATCTTCCTATCTAACCTATAACAGCCTTCTTCTCTACCACTCCTGGCACTGCAACGCTGAATCACCAGGTCATATAGCAGTTCTGGCCCTGTGCTATAGCAGTCATGGGAAGTCTCCAGTTCTTCATTTCAGACCTGGGACCCAACACCAAGGAAAGGAAGCTGCTGTCCTCTTCCCCTCCTGCTGGTCTCATAAACCCTGGTTTTCTGGTTGTCACAGGAGTTGTAGTATGATTTGGTGTAGCTTAGACCACTGTGGCTGTCTCCTATTGCTGCTGCTGCTAGTAATGGTTCAGGTCTGTGCCACTAACATCATCTCTTTGAAAGAAGAGGAAAGTCCTACTTCCAAGTTTGTGTTCCATTTTGCTCTGTTCTGTATGATACAAAGCATGTGTGCCACTTTATGCTCTTAAGTGAGATTTCACTGATGTGACTATGTAATCAACTGCAATAAATGTTTTTTCCACTGAAATTTTCAATGAGAACCCTGTAATTGAAAGAAATATTTTGGTAAGTTACTACTGGATCATCAGGGTGGAAACGGAGACCTCAGGGGTCTATTCAAACACTGGAAGATGCAGAAGACCAGAAAGGGGTGAGAAAGAGAAAAAAATGTAGCATGAAAAGGGGAGAAGAAAAAAGAGAGATTGAAGGAAAACTGTACAGTATTAGATGACCTCTCTCAATAACCCCCAAATCTTCAATTCAGTTTGCTAATTCTAGTAAGATTTCCCAAAAGCCTTGACTAATTGGATTTATTGAGAAAGTGGTAATGTTCTGTATTAAGGTTGACACAAGATGAAATTGGTATCATTCCAGGAGCCAGAGAAATAATTTTCCAAGAGTTTCTAGAAAACTTAGAAAGTTTTAGGTTTATTCCAAGTGATAAAATTTGGATTTTTAAAGTAAAGCCTCAAGGGAAGAAGAATTGTCACACATCATAAGAATTAAAAGATACTTTTGTTACCTCTTCCTCTCCCCAAGACTGACAAAGCATCCTGGAATGGTAAGTGAAGAGTGCTTTCAGTATGGAACACACCCTGCAGCACAGGAAATCCCCCTCCCTAACTCATCAGCTTTTATCCCTGAAACAATCTAATGCTTCCTGACTCTCCCTTCCTTTAAGCTGGGTCCTCACCATAAGATGTAAACTCTTAATTGGGCTTTATTGTATGCAGAACATGGGCATGAAAACTGCTACTCTTTGGTCAGATTCCAAAATTGTATGTGATCCATTTGGTTGCAAAAGTGGATCTACATGGAGAAAGAGGGAGCCTTCAAAAATTAAATAATCTGTAACCTCTGAAATAATTAAATTGTTTGGGATTCAACTCATATTTAATTATAATTTGTGACATGGATAGGAGAGTTATTATCTTCATTTTACAGATGAGAACACTGAAGCCCAAGGTTATTAACAATATGACATTTTATTTGTTCTGAATTCTAATAAGTTAGGTTAGTGGTGAATATATTGGCCTGAGGTCAGAAGACTTGGGTTCTAATTCTGGCCCTTCACTTATTTGCTTTTGGATTTGAGAGAAATTACCTATCTTCCTAAATTAAAAATAATCATTATTATCAGAAATAATAGGACTTACTTTTCTAATAATATTAAGCTATTGTGAGGATTATATGGGACTATGTATTACCCACCCCCCCAAAAAAGCATTTTAGTTACAAAAGTCTCCACAAGTGTAATATTTAATGTTTTTAGCTAACATCATTTTATAGAAACAAGTCTTACAGCCCCCAAGAATTGAACGTATTAACACACTTACATGTACAATTGGCAAAGTATACACATTCTTGATCTCATTTAGATCCTTGTTTCATTTGAATAACAGCAGGGGTTAGTCACATCAGTTTCTTAGATGAATTTGAGGATTTATCTACAAAATGTAATAATCAATTGAACTGGTTCCTCCAAAGGATATTACTGTGTGAAGAACTCTATTAAAGAATTCCTTTTTGATCCACTTCCTTTGAAGACATTACAAAAGTACCAGATCTTAGCAGCCGTTAGACTTTATCAAGTCAATCCATGGCTTTTCATGCCAGGTATGTAAACACCATTAAACATTAACTAGATCTTTGAAACTAACATGGCATCATATGACAACTTCATTGTCTCAATCTATTTTTCATAATAAGTGAATTATAAAACTTGACCAGAACAGGTCAGGCATTCACAATCCCTCTGTTTTCCTACAGTTTTAGGGAGATAAAGAGCAAAACTATTAAATGCTTGGTCACTCTTGATAAGTGCTCGTATCAATTATATTCAGCAATGAATATTACCTGCCAAGATGAACCTTTAAAATATGAAGTCCTTATGCTCTCAATATGCATGCATATATGGGTAAAAAAAAAAAGTTTCCTATACAAGAGCATACAGATTTTTAAATATCTATGGTGCAGATATTTTAAACTATATACTTTTAAAATACTGGATTCTTGATTAGTCTGCAAATGAGGTTTCATTCTTTTTTTAAAGGACAGCTGAATACTCCTCTTAAATATACTTAAAAACCTTCATGTTAACACAAACTCCACTTAGATAAAATGACACTCGTTAACCTCCCCTCAAATAAATTGCAACTCTGAAATCCATAGTTTTTGTGAATGTCACTATCTTTCGAATGGTCTACAAAATTTGAACTCATCTATGATCAATCTCTTTCTTACTTCCCAATATCTAGCTAAATACCTTTTTTTGTTAATTCCCTCTTCATTTGCTTCTCATGTGTATCCCTCTGTTTCTGTGGCTACTGTCACCATATCAAACCTCTGTGCATCACATCCCTACTGACATCACTGACATGTTTGTTTTCAACAATACCAATAATGCCTATAAATGGCCAGCACATAGGTATAAATGTAAAAGTACTGAGTCTTACACAGGGTTGTAAACTCTGTGCCCAGCACTAATCTTGCTTCAAGTGTTCAATTATTGGGTGACTAGATAGTTTGCAAAAGTATGGGAGAGTCTATTTAGAGAGTAGACACTTAAATATCGATAATGGATGTGATCAATAACTATTTTATTCTAACAACCCCTACTTTGGGTCTTTATCATCTCTTTTCTGGATTATGACAAAACCTTCCTCCTTGGGTTCCTTGTTTCTGCAGTCTATTGGCAAGATAACAGCCAAAATGGTCATAAGTGATATGCATCTGTATTTGCTTGCTCTGTTAGCTGACAGGGCCTAGTACAATGAGATCTCAACAGCAACGAGCACACCCAAGGGCCAGATCTTGGTTTCTTTAATAAAAGGAACGAGAGTTTCTTGAAGTGGCTCATTCTAGAATTAGCATAGGGCACATGCAAGACGAGTATGAACATCTTGTATAAGAAAGTAAGATGGTACTCAAATATATGAACATATCTGCTTACAGATGATGAGGGTATTTCAGGGGATGCAGAAGTTAACTGAAAGAGTTCTCTCACTGGGGAAGCTTGAATGACCTAAGCAACAAAATAAACAAATGTAGTATTGGATTGTAACCCAAAAATTAAACAAATAAATGAGAATAGGCAAATCTCCCATGCAGAGGATTCCCAAATAATTTGTGTAGGTAATATCCCCTTGAGGAGCACAACTCCCTATCCCTTAAGCATTGGTTGCAAATAGTGTCTTTCCTCCAAAGGAAAGGGGAAGGAAAAAAAAGTAACTTTATTATGATGAAACCTGAAAACATTACTTTAAGTCAAGTGATCATGGTGTACATCAACAGTGGCAAGTCATGTGAACATGTATCTTTGATATGATAATATGAAAATGACATTTTACTTCTGTGGTCTTTCTGCAAAAATCCCATAAGTTCTGTCTAACCATGAGATGAACATCAGACAAATACAAAACCTAAGATCGAAAGACATTCTACGCAATAACTGATCATTACTTTTCAAACTGTCAAGGTCATCAAAAATAAGGAAAGTCTGAGAAACATTCACAGTCTAGAGAAGCCTACAGAGATGAAATTAAACACAATCCTGGATGTGGTATCCTGGATAAAATCCTGGATACCAGAAAAAGAACATTAAGTAAAAACTAAGGAAATGTGAATTAAGTATAGACTTCTGATTCATTATTATCAAATGAAATCTATACTTGATTCACATTTCCTTAATTTTTACTTAATGTCCTGTAATATATCCCTGCCTTCACTCAAAGGACCTTAGAAAGTCTAGATAATCATGAGTGACATACCAAGAATACCCCCTGCTTGGAAGTTTAGTTGTCTTCAGAAATAAGTGATGTCTTCCTTAATCATTGGTTGCAAACTCACCCTTAGATTCAAATGCTGTGCAAAATGTAACATAAACAATAAAATGAGATAAATGCCCTTTTCTTTCTGATGTAGTTTCTTTTCTAAACATGGTTGTGTCAGCAATAGAAAGGAACAACAAATGCTAGCTAGTTTCCATTGAATTTTTGTAACATGTTAGAAATTCTGACTCAGCTTTTTAGAGTGCCTTCTCTAGTGCAAAAAACAAACAAACAAACAAACAAAAAACCCACAACAACAACAAAACTGTCCAGATTCTGTAGACCACAGAATAGCAATAAGCAAAGTAGTGAAGAATTACTTTGTGTACATCATTTCAAGGTAGATTCTAGAAAATTCCTTGGGAATGTTTTCTTTGGAGGAGTAAGTTGGTGGAACTTTTTTCCCAGGCTAGAAGAAGCCTGTAAGGTATTGTCTTTTGCCACAAACAAAAGTTCTCTGTTACTCTGCTTCCTAATCTATCATTCTCATCATTACTACTGTCAATAAACAGTTACTGAATACTTCTAACCTCCTTGGCAATAAACAACAGAACGAGGCATAGTAGGCAGCTACAGGAGATAAAAAGAGCCATCTCTCCATCCAGTGTCTTTTCACATAATTGAGAGTATAAGAAATCTAAATTTTAAAAATTAAGATAAATGCTATAATCATTCAAAATAGTAGGGTTCAACAGGAGAATGTCAGAATATTCTTTTCAGACCTTTTCGCTCTCTGTAAAACAGAGGAAATAACTACTTCATGAGGTTAAAATTAATGTGTGCAGACTGTTCCATAAAGGGCCTGACTTATAGTTGGTACTAAAAAATAATAATAGCCACAACTTCTAAGAGTTTTTGATATTCTAGGTATCATCCTAAGATGATATATACATTTTTACATATATTTATTTAATTTAAAATTTTACATACATTTATTTAATTGAAAAATAACTATATGAGGTAAATGCTTTAAATATGAGGAACTAAGGCTTAAAAAAGTTAAGTACCTTGCCAAAGTTAGCCTGGAAGTGACAGATGAGCATGAAAACCTAAGGAGTCTGGCTCCGGAGCCCATACTCAAACACGTTGCTATGTTATGATATGTTTGCAACAGTTTGATTAGAAGGGAGGAGCTTCTTTAGTATCTTCTCTCTATTGTCTGTCATGCACACTACCAAAGGATTACACATTGTACAAAATGGATATTTGATTATAATTCTCTCTGACATGGCAGAGTGCAGTGGAACATGGGCTCTAGAACCAGAAAGGCTCAGGATTAACTCCTGGCTTTTCTATCTACTAGTTGAATGACCTGGGCACAGAACATAAACTTTCTGAGGCTCATTTGAAAAGCAAAGATAATAGGTATTTCTCAGGGCCACTAAAAGCATAAAGAAATAGCATGTCAAAGCACTATGAAAACTGTAAAGCAGAATACAAATGCTAGTTATTATTTCTCTGTCATCTTCAAGGTTCTTCACATCTGCCTTCAACTTCAGTTTACCTCTCAATATTCCCCTTGACAACCTGGACTAGTGACCAAAAATACCTTATTTTACTACTTAGCTGATTTTATTTGTGTCCTTGATTTCTTCAAAAGCAGAGAAGAGACTCTGCCTCTAGGATGGCAAGTGTCCTTATGCACCCTACACATTTCTCAGGCATCTATGATCTGGTTATATAAACTTATCCAGCCTTTGTAGCACTTCAGTTCTGAAAGGAGGCTCATACATCACCCAGAGGTTCATAAGAACCTCAGAAACATTTGATATACACTATTTAAGGGCAAATTTCAAGCCAAGAATCAAGGATGAACAATGAGAAAAATAAAGCCAATCAATCGGCCAACCAAGAAATAAATAAAACCAAAACCTTTAGGAAGAATGGAAAGAATACTCCACATTAAAAAAAAAATCAAGATAGGCTTATATAATTAAGAATTGCTGATACATAAATGAAACTCAAATTATGTTCTCAATAAAATAAAAACAAAGATTCTCTGAAATTAAAGAAAAGTAATAAGATAAAACACTGAAATGAAACGGAAATGAGCTGAATTAAACAACTGATATAAGGAAACTAACAATTCTGTGATGATCTTATATATAGCACATTACAAGTAACAGGTGCAGCTCTGGCACTGCTAAAGAGCAAAATCAGTTTGATCTTTCTGTAGGGTAATTTGCCCTGTAGATCAACACACTTGAAACTGTTGAGTATCCTTTCACCCACTGATTCCATTTCTGATTTCTAATATATATATATATATATATATATATATATATTGACAGAGACAGAGAGAAAGAGAAACCACCCAAGCAGGAGGGAGGCAGGTAGAGGAGGAGAGAGAAGTAGGCTCCCCGCTGAACACAGAACCCAACATGGGGCTTGATCCCAGTACCCTGGAATCATGACCTGAGCCAAAAGCAGATGCTTAACTGACTGAGTCACCCAGGAAACCCCATTTCTGGTCTATTATCCTAATAAAATACTCTTCAGAGATGTATAAAATTATTGCATAATAAGAATGTTTATTTAAAATGCTAGGCTTTTCTTTTTCTTTTTTTTTTTTTTTTTTTGGTAAAAATGGACTGATACTTAATACTCTGCAACCTAATTTTTATTCTGCAGCCTATTTTTTTTAACATTTTTAAAATTTTTTAGTAAACATATAATGTATATTTAGCCCCAGGGGTACAGGTCTGTGAATCACCAGGTTACACACTTCACAACACTCACCATAGCACATACCCTCCCTAATGTCCATAACCCCACCACCCTCTTCCTAGCCCCCTCCCCCCAGCTCCCCTCAGTTTGTTTTGTGACATTAAGAGTCTCTTATGGTTTGTCTCCCTCCCAATCCCATCTTGTTTCATTTATTCCCTTCCTACCCCTCAAACCCTCCACGTTGCATCTCCACTTCCTCATATCAGGGAGACCATGTGATAGTTGTCTTTCTCTAATTGAATTATTTCGCTAAGCATAAGACCCTCTAGTTCCAGCCATGTTGTCGCAAATGGCAAGATTTCATTTCTTTTGATGGCTGCATAGTATTCCACTGTGTGTGTGTGTGTGTGTGTGTGTGTATATATATATATATATATATATATATATATATATATATATATATATCTCACCTCTTCTTTATCCATTCATCTGTTGATGGACATCTAGGTTCTTTCCATAGTTTCGCTATTGTGGACATTGCTGATATAAACATTCAGGTGCACATGCCCTTTCAGATCACTACATTTGCATCTTTAGGGCAAATACCCAGGAGTGCAATTGCTGGGTCATAACGTAACTCTATTTTCAACTTTTTGAGGAACCTCCATGCCGTTTTCCAGAGTGGTTGCACCAGATTGCATTCCCACCATCAGTGTAGGAGGGTTTCCCCTTTCTCTGCATCCTCACCAGCATCTGTCATTTCCTGACTTGTTAATTTTAGTCATTCTGACTGGTGTGAGTTGGTATCTCATTGTGGTTTTGATTTGTATTTCCCTGATGCTGAGTGATATGGAACACTTTTTCATGTGTCTGTTGGCCATCTGGATGTCTTCTTTGCAGACATGTCTGTTCATGTCCTCTGCCCATTTCTTGATTGGATTATTTGTTCTTTGGGGGTTTAGTTTGGTAAGTTCTTTATAGACTTTGGATACTAGCCCTTTATCTGATATGTCATTTGCAAATATCTTCTCCCATTCTGTCAGTTGTCTTTTGGTTTTGTTGACTGTTTCCTTTGCTGTGCAAAAGCTTTTGATCTTGATGAAGTCCCAATAGTTCATTTTTTCCCTTGCTTCCCTTGCCTTTGGCGTTGTTCCTGGGAAGAAGTTGCTGTGGCTGAGGTCGAAGAGGTTGCTGCCTGTGTTCTCCTCAAGGATTTTGATGGATTCCTTTCTCACATTGAGGTCCTTCATCCATTTTGAGTCTATTCTCATGTGTGGTGTAAGGAAATGATCCAATTTCATTTTTCTGCATATGGCTGTCCAATTTTCCCAACACCATTTGTTGAAGAGGCTGTCTTTTTTCCATTGGACATTCTTTGCTGCTTTGTCAAAGATTAGTTGACCATAGAGTTGAGGGTCTATTTCTGGGCTCTGTCTTCTGTTCCATTGAACTATGTGTCTGTTTTTGTGCCAGTACCATACTGTCTTGATGATGACAGCTTTGTAATAGAGCTTGAAGTCCGGAATTGTGATGCCACCAACGTTGGCTTTCTTTTTCAATATTCCTTTGGCTATTCGAGGTCTTTTCTGGTTCCATATAAATTTTAAGACTATTTGTTCCATTTCTTTGAAAAAAATGGATGGGATTTTGATAGGGATTGCATTAAATGTGTAGATTACTTTAGGTAGCATAGACATTTTCACAATATTTGTTCTTCTAATCCATGATCATGGAACATTTTTTCATTTCTTTGTGTCTTCCTCAATTTCTTTCATGAGTACTTTATCGTTTTCTGAGTATAGATTCTTTGCCTCTTTAGTTAGGTTTATTCCTAGGTATCTTATGGTTTGGGGTGCAATTGTAAATGGGATTGACTCCTTAATTTCTCTTTCTTCTGTCTTGTTGTTGGTGTAAAGAAATGCAACTGATTTCTGTGCATTGATTTTATATCCTGACAATTTATTGAATTCCTGTACAAATTCTAGCAGATTTGGAGTGGAGTCTTTTGGGTTTTCCACATGTAGTATCATATCATCTGCGAAAAGTGATAGTTTGACTTATTCTTTGCCGATTTGGATACCTTTAATTTCTTTTTGTTGTCTGATGGCTGAGGCTAGGACTTCTAGTACTATGTTGAGTAGCAGTGGTGATAATGGACATCCCTCTGCAGCCTATTTTAAATGTGTTTTTATGTTGCAAAAATTAGGAAAAAAGTTATGAATAAATGTGTTAGGTAGTCCTGCTTATATACATTCTGAATGAGCATAAAGAAAAGGTGTGGGGGCACCTGGGTGGCTCAGTTGGTTTAGTGTCCAACTCTTGATTTCATTTCAGGTCATGATCTCAGAGTCATGAGGTCAAACCCTCCATCAGGCTCCACACCAAGTGCAGAGCCTGTTTAAAGTTCTGTCTCTACCTCTGCCCCTTTTCTCTTTGTTTATCTCAAATAAATAAATAAATCTTAAAAAAAAATTTTTTTGGAAGGTATATACCAAATATTGATCATAAGACACTTGCAGCACATAGGAGAGAGAATTTGGTGGGAGAAAAGGGAGAAGAAGGAGGAAGGGAAAAAAATTGGCTACTTCTTATCTCTAGGTTGCCAGGCATGTTGCAAAAAGGGTATATTGCTTTTATAATTAGAAAGAAAAAAAATCAATGAAATATTAAGGAGTACACTTGTATTGAGCATCATTAATGTAAATGAACATTACATGTTGTATGTAAGTGTTGATTTACTAAATTGTATGCCTGAAATTAATATTATAATCTATGTTCACTAACTAGAATTTGAATAAATAAAAACTTTAAAAAAAGGAAAAAAATCCATGAAATATTTTTTGAACTTATTTAAGAGAAGAAAAATTGGGAAACTATCTGTAATAGATAAGGTAACACAAGAACTCTCAAATCTTAGTGAATTACAACAGAAGTTATTGCTTGCTCAGGTTCACTGAGGATGTTTGGTGGGCAAAACAGACCCTGTTATTTCTGTCATGTGGCATGTCATACCTTATATCTCAGGAGTCCTTTGCTCTCTATAGCAGAGGACTGGGAAAGACAAAGAGGAGAGGAGGGAAGGGGAAGGAATCCATTAAAGATGAGTTCTGTAAGTGGTGCATATTATTTCTGTCCACTTCTACTTTAACAGAAACCAGTCACATGGTCCTACCAAGATTCAGAGGAATGCTGAGAATTGGAGTCCCAGGCTGATCAGCCACTTCTCAGCAACACCTCAACATCACGGGAAGGGGGTTCAGTCTTTTGTAGACAGCTTCTCTGCCACTCTATTTAAATGTCTCAAAACATACTACTATCTAAAAATATGTAATAAATCTATTAATATTAGGTCACAGAAAAACATGTAGTGACATGATAAGATATTTATTACATGAACAAATTTGTAAGGGGTTATAAAATAATATTATAATCACATTTTTAAAAAATAGAGAAAGAGACTATCTGGGAAAAAAAAAATATATATATATATATATATCTTCCTTCCTGATTTCTCCCTATGGAAATCTTTCTAAAAGTAGAATTTATGGGTGAAAAAATATTTTTTAAGTACAGTGCTATTTTATTTATTTATTTTATTCCTATTATAAACATAATTCTTTGCATTGGAAACTTTTGAAAAATACATCATAGCATGATAAAGAAGAAAAATTACCCATACACCCACCCAGAGGATACACACCAAAATGTTAACGGTTATTAACTCTGAGTGTAGATATGATGAGTGATTTTTATTTTCTTCTATGGGCTTTTTAGTATATTCTAAAATTTCTGCAGTGTGCTTGTATCACTTTTATTGTCAGGAAAATTGAATACTACCAAAAAATTTCCATCTGCTCTTTCAGTAATTTTTTAGAAGTTACCTTCTCCAGGAAACGATACCTGAACAATCCAGTTAAAATTAAAAGCTCTTTTCTTATATTGCAACTAAATAAAAAGCTGTGAGATACAGACAGAAAGTCAATTCCATTTTGGTATGGTGCTCCTTGGTGGCCACACTGCACTGGGGTCCAGTGTGTAGACAAGAGCCTGACTGGAACCAAGACACCCAGCACTTCTTCCTAAGGGACTATTAAACATTAAGAAAATTATTTAAACTCTCTGTGCCTCAGTTTCTTCATCTGTAAAATGAGGATTAGAATAGTATCAATCTCATCACGTTGCAGGTAGAATTAAGTGAGTTAATACATACAAAGCCTCTAGAAAAATGGAGGCAGGGGATGACTCAGCACTAGACATTAGGTATCATTATTGTCATTACTATTATATTAAATACTTATAAAAATTTTTATCAAATCCCACTGTGTAGTTCTAATTCTTACATGCTTTTTTTTTACTTTTACTTTATTATACATTCCTGGGGTGCCTGGGTGGCTCAGTGAGTTGAGCAACCGACTCTTGATTTTGGCTCAGGTCATGATCTCGGAGTCCCAGGATGGAGTTCCATGTTGGGCTCAGCAGGGAGTCTGCTTCTCTCCTTTTCTGCCTGCCCCTCCTCCTGCTTGTGCACATGAACATGTGTATGTGTGCGCACACACACACACACGCACTCTCTCTCTTTCCTGCTCTCTCTCTCTCTCAAATAAATAAATACATATTTATTATATATTCTTTCAAGTAAAAACCATGGCTCATGTCTATTTATAGATTTCATGGCACTTTGTATAGAATTTAGCACACTTTTAAATAAAATATTAATTCAATTTATCAATAAATGCATAGAATAGATTAGAAAAGCCTTAAGCACAAGTGTGTTGTGCTGTAAGGACTTAAATGTAGATATTTACTTTAGAAATCTGCTTTGGGAAGTACCATAGATAGCGGACTTTGTCAATCAAAATCAAAGGGGAAGAGGCAGAAGGAGCAGTCACACTGCTTTAAACAGTTCTGAAGGAGGACAACAACACTCAGAATAACCAAACAAGAAAAGGATAGCAGACTCCTCTGATCATGTAACTTTGAGGAAAGGGGCAGCATCATGTTGGATAACTATTAACAGTACCATTTTTTTTCACGAACAATAATAGTACCTAAGCACTCTCTGAGATTTGGAGAGGTTAAGCAAAATGCCCAGGCCAACACAACTTGAAAGTTGCCAAATAGGATTCAACCCAAGTCTGTCTGACTTCACGGACTGCGCCTTACCTGATAAATACCTGGTAATAGTAAGTTTACCCTAAGGAAGGTTACCAGCGTACAACTCCACTAGTATTAAATCCGTTTGTTTATTTATTTATTTTTTTTTTTATGTTTTAAAATTTGATGTTTATTTTACTTAATTATGCTTTGCAAAATGGATTAAGTCATTTAAATATGTTATAAATAAGTCTCTTTCTCATAGATAAATGAGGCTGCTTTGTTATTTCCCAGGGATTTCCCTGGGTCCAGTTCAAAAGCTCAAAGTTTCCAAGACTATGCTGCTTTTCTTACTGAGCTACTCTCCAGTGGCACTGCCAGAAGGGCAGTACACGTTTCAGAGTGCTCAAAAAGTCACACCCCACAAGCAGAGGAAGGAGGTACACTGCCAAACCTTCTTATTGGTTTAGCTTTAATAAATAGGACCCTGAACCAATCTACACTTGGATCCTTCAGCTTGTCACTTAATAATTCATGGTTATTTAATTTTGGCCCCTATCAAAAGATTTACAATGCATAATCTTTTAAGTATAGAGATTGTAAGTATGTCACAGGGCTTATTTAAAGCTTCACTGTTCCATCTAGTACATCCAACTTTTCCAATGAAAAGATCCACAAAAATTGATGTATTTTTATCCAACTTGCGATTAGACAATGCACATAAATGAAGAATGACATCTGATATCACCAAATGTCTCCCTTACTATGCTTGGTATTTAGAACTCAGAAATGTCCAAACAAATTGTGTGAAATCACTCTTAGAAGGAAAAAACAAAAACAAAAACAAAAAGCCTTGCTTTCCAGTTTTAGACTCCTGAATCAAAACTTTGAGCTAGTGGACTGTTTATTCTAGACATCAGTATAATGATATCACTGTCCTAAAAAAGATGTATATTTATATGAATTGACAGTATTTTGTGACATATGAGAAAACCAGACCTATCAGGATTTAGACAAACCTCACACCAACTGTAACCGAACAAACGCAGGATGAGCAGTTTCTAAAGCCCCCATCTGTTCCACATGTACAAACTGTCAGAGGCAGAGCCAATGGCTATTGAGTTCTTCCAATTTGGTCTTATTGAGGAAATTCTTCTAACCTGTATGCACCTCTGTTAGTATACAAATGAAGTCTTTGACAGAGATGACACTATAAATGGTTAAGTTTTCATTATAAAATCCTAAGTTTTAAAAAAAGAAGAGAGAACAAGAGCTTTCCTTTCTTGTTGAATAAATTTTGAAAAATACAATTCAATCAGATACAACTAATATGCAAGGATTACCTTCTGGACCTAATGGCCCTTGATGAGATCAACACTCAAAGATTCCTATCCTGTAGCAGTAAGCAGACCTTTATCAATTTTCTTCGATCTCAAAGCAGTATTATTTATTCATGACTTCTTGACTTAAGAAAGAGAAATACCAGTTTGGAGAATACAACTCCTTAAGGAAAAGGAGAATCTAAATCATCTCAACATTGGGTGTATGTTGTACAAAAGAACAGGCTACTTTGTCCAAACACAGCAGGATTCTACTTCCCCTGGCAACCACATTTGTAATATACATTTTTAAGTCATATAGGTTCTACTGTCCTTTTTTTTTTTAAAGTAAAGATCGGTCAAACAAACCAACAAAAATACATTTTCTTCCTAAAGAATATGAACAAATGTCAAAAAAGCAAGCACTTAAGTTACAATTGCCGCCAGGCAAATGTAACTTCATGCTGGGCTTATGCTACTATCATAAACACAACACCACAGGAAATCACTAACACTAACCATGACCAAGCCAGTCATATCTTTCCAGAACTTAAGGCATAATTGCCTTAATGAACTCACACAGTATCTGAAAAGTTTCCCATGTAGAACCATTCACTAAAGTAAACTCTATTCCATATAATGGTGTTCTGTGTTTGGTCACAGATTATTATGAATGATTTTCTAATTTGAAAGGGTGGTGAACATCAGGTAAATAATGTATTTTAACTGGGCAGCTATCAAAAGAAACAATTAAAATTGTTTTCATATTTTTCTTAGGTGGGCAAATGTCAGAGTCAGGCAGCATCATATCAACAATGTAATCTCAAATGTTAAGGATGTTGCTTCATGTACTCAAATTTAGGCATGAAAATGGACAGTAGAGATGAGGAAAGATCAAGTTAGCAATTCAGTCCACATATACACCCCAGCAGGGGAATACTGCTTCCTAAAATAAACCTTCTAATATTTTAGTACTGTTGACTTTTGTATGTCCCTGGTGATTAAGCTTCTATCACTCACTTTTCCTACAAGACTATTCTGTAACCCAATATTTTCCTATGTCAGGAAGTGTCTTAAATTTCTCTTTCTGAGTTTCAACCTACAATCCCAGTACTCCACGGGACACTAAGAGAATAATTAAGCAGTTGTAAATCATTCTAAATATATCAAGTGAATGCCATCCATAGCCCTAGAAACAAATATTAGTTCTTCATATTGTTAAAAATTTTTTGTAGTATATTTTCCCTCATTATACATTATGCAATAGCAATTTAATAAAGAGATGAAAACAGGAACTATGGCTGTAATGTAATTTCAATTAATGTGTTACATATTTTTAATTCAGGGTGCCATATTAATCCTTTCCTTTCCTTGATTGTTTTTGTTACTCTGCCCTGCACTATTTTAGTTTTAGTCATTCATCTGGAACAAAGAACATTCCATAATAAATACTACATTTCAAACAGTTTTAGGGAATAACTTTCATATAACTTATTAATTTTATATTCACAGGCAAAGCAGCACCATCAGGGCAATTTCCGAACTCTACTCTTCAATTTTAATTCTTTGGTCATGATATTTGATCTCAACATATAAGTTAAAAGACACTGGGGGCACCTGGTGGCTCAGTGGGTTAAAGCCTCTGCCTTCGGCTCAGGTCATGATCTCAGGGTCCTGGGATCGAGCCCCACATCGGGCTCTCTGCTCGGCAGGGAGCCTGCTTCCTCCTCTCTCTCTCTGTCTGCCTCTCCACCTACTTGTGATCTCTCTCTCTGTCAAATAAATAAGTAAAATCTTAAAAAAAAAAAAAAGACACTGAATGGAGAAAATGTCCAACTTGAGATCCACAATATATAGAATTCTTAGAAGTTTGTGTCTCTGTCAACCACTCAGTCTCCCTCACCGATACTTTCTCCTCACATCTTATATAAGATTCCCTTGATTTTTGTCCCTTGGATGAGAAACATTTTTCTATATAAATTAGGAAACCTCTCAGTACTATATGTCAGTACTTAGGTCCTAAATTATAAATACGTAAGAGTGCCCTACAGCACGATTTTGTGTGTTTCAAGAAGGTACACTACAACATGGGCAAAAATGACATTCAATATTTTGCTAGTTTCTTTCCTAAGGAGTGTTTTGATGTTAAGTTTGTGTTTATTTTTTTCCTAGATCAATGTTAATTCACTTGGCCCCTTATGGATACATCACTGAGAATCTGAACAAATCCTTACAACTTTCTTAATTTGTTGTGTTTCAATGATCTTCAGTCTTTAGTTACTTTGCAGGAAAGCTATTTCACTTTACCTTTGACTTCAACACAAACAATACCAAAAACATAATCTAAGCTAAAAAAGAAATTTCTGCTTGCAGAAATCAGTTGGGTTATAAAATAAATAGGCTACACGAGAAATGACAATTTATAGAGCAGAGAACAAAATTAGGATATGCTACTAAATTCTGGAGATGATATGTTGTGTATTTTATAATATACCAATTTCACCAGTAGAATTAAAAAATACTTGGAAACTCAGACTATAGGTTTATAATTAATTCATTTGAATAATAACTTATTAAGGTTTTATGAATTTGTCTTAAGCACTATGAAAGGCAATGTAAAATCTAATACTCCATTTCACTTCTTTTTCAAATTTCAAAGGCCATCGGGTCAATATAATGCAAAAATCCTGGGTTCCTGCCCAAATAATCATTGATGAATTCACCATTATATAAATGGCCAGCATGGACTTAGGCAATAGATGGCACAGGTTTTATTTGAATGAGCAGTAAATCCTGACCTTACATATAGTAACAGAATTTAGTGTGTAGTTTCTTTTCGTTCTCTCACTTTTCTGCAAAAAGTATTACCAGTGAAGAGTAACATTAAATACAAATTTAGCAATCACTCTCAAATCAATTAAAGGTTATAATAGACTACAGTATGCAACTACTGTCTACCCATATAGAATTTTTTTGATAACTGTAATTCATACACAGGGAAATATTTTAAAAAATTAAAATAATTTTCTATGTTCATTTTTAATTCCTAGTTTGTAAATTAAATTTATTATATATTTGGTTTTAAATTAATAAACACTAACTTTCCAAGATCCAGATTATTGATTTTAAAATTACATTTTGTTGTTCATCAATGGAAATACATTAAGAGGAGAATTGCTTAATACAATTATTTTTCATTAAAAAGAATCCTATCATGAAAATGCTGAGAAGCAAATTAAATCGCTTTTCTTAGATTTTCTGTAATATATTAATTAATGAGGTCCTTCTAGTTTGAGTAAGAATTTCTATATAATTCCTACTGATTTGAATAAATTATATAAACTAAAAATAGTGCATAGAGCTGCTAAATTTTAATAAAAGGAAAATCATAATTTATATAAATATAAAATGAATACATGTCAAAGATTTTATTACATTACTTAATGAAGAAACCAATAAGATGTTATAACTGATTCAAAGGAGAATTTGAAGAAGACACACACACATTGGTATGCCTTATATATGTATTGGTATGTATTATATATGCATGGATTATACGTGTATGTATAGTCCATATTTATATAATATATAAACAGAAATGGTGAAATGAGTTTGTTAAGAAATGTAGAGGTCAGTGAACCTCTTCTGTAAACTAAGTATTTTAGGCTTTGCAGGCTATATGTTGTCTTGATAACATACTCTTATTCTTTAATGTGTGTGTATGTGGGTAAGGGATTTAGCAACTCATTAGGAATTTAAAAACCATTCTTAGCTCACAGACCATTTTAAAAACAGGCTGCAGGCTGGAAGTGGCCTGTAAGCCAGAGTTTGATGACTGCTACCATACAGCAATAAAATGTAATACTTGATCATCTCTTTTCCATAAGGCAGAAATCAATTGTATCTATATCACACAATATTAATTTGTATTGTTATGGACAAGACTCATTTGCTTTACTGTCCTCTCTCTATAATTTAACACCTACCTCTAAAGAGCATAATACAACCTACTCAAGAGAAAAACAGTCAATGGTGCACACCCATGTAGAACCAGAAAAATCCTAGAGTCAGTTCAACAATGCCCAGCATGCCACTGAAATGATGTTCTGGGATCACTTCTCCCATTCCCAAGTTTTTTTTACTGTATTTTTGTAAAACAATTTTATTAGATAGTAGGTAAATGTATGAGCTTTACAAAAACCAGTGTTCAAATCTATCCAATTCCATTTAAGTGTTACTTGATTTTGAAGAAATAAATTAATTTCTATGAATCTTAGAATATTTATCTATCTGTAAATTATGTCATTGACACCTTACTAGTAGTTTTAATGTTAAATGAGGTAATAACTATATAAAACAGTTTATTTTCTTTTCGATTTTCTTTTCTTACTTGCTATCTCCAAACTTCAGGGTTCCTTTCCTAGGAAGTGTCAACATCTCAATGGAAAGGATATTTGTACAAATGGTCCCCAACTTAACGAGCTTAAACTTAATGATTTTTCACCTTTATGATGGTGTGAAAGACCAAAATTCAAAATTTGAGGTATGCGTTCAGTAGAAATCATATCTCAAATTTTGAATTTTGGTCTTGAGTTAGTGATAGGTGCTACAATCCTGTCTTGTGTTGCTGGGCAGGGGCAGCAGCCCCAGCTCCCAGTCAGCCACGTGATCACAAGGGTAAACAACTAATAAACTTAAAACTATTCTATACCCACATAACAATTCTGTTTTTCACTTTCAGTATAGTATTCAATACATTATATCATGTATTGACACTTTATTATAAGTAATATATAGGCTTTTTGTGAGATGATGTTGCCCAACTGTAAGCTAATATAAGTGTTCTGAGCATGTTTAAGGTAGGCTAAGCTAAGCTATCGTGTTTATAGTAGGTTAGGTGTATTAAATACATTCAGTTAAGTGTCCAACTCTTATTTCTGCTCAGGTCATGATCTCAGGGTCCTGGGATCGAGCCCCATGTTGCACTTGGCATGGAATCTGTTGCTCCTCTCCCTCTGTTCCTTCACCCACCCATCTCTAAAATAAATGGATGAATAAAATATTTTTTAAAATGCATGATATTTCAACTTACAGTGAGTTTTTTGGGATATAACCCCATCATAGGTTGAGAAAGATATGTGTTATGATTAAAAGCTGGAATCTTTTAGAACATCTCCATCATTATTTCTCTTATCATGTGAGAGAAGGATGTGTAAATCTGAGTTTTATAAATTTGGGCTCGTTATTAACCTCTTTATAGTTCTTTTAGAAAATAGAAAACATATGTTGGTCTGTGCTCTCAGTTCCTCGCACAGAGCTCCTAGAACTCTTCTAAACTCATAATTGATAAGAGCATTAGAGGCATCTTTTGTTCTAAGGAAGTGACTCTAGCTGGGCTCATGGGTGACTCAAGAATGAGAGCTAGTCATCAGAAAGACCAAGCCATAATTAGAAGCTTGGAATTTTCAGATCCATCCCTGCCCCAATCCTCCAGAGAGGGGAGAGAGGCTGGAAATGGAGCTAATATTTGATTATGTCTATTTCAGGAAGCCTCCAAAAAAGTCTCAAAAGCGGGGGATTTGAAGAGCTTTTGAATTAGTGAACTCTTGGAGGTGCTACAAGGAGTGGCATGCTGGGACAGAGCATGGGAGCTCTCAACTCTTCCCATATACTCACCCTGTGCATTTCTTCTACCTGAATGTTCCTCTGTGTTTTTTGACTCATCTGTTTTTTTTTAATTTTTTTAAAGATTTTATTTATTTATTAGAGAGAGAGAGTAAGCAGAGAGAGGCAGAGGGAGCAGGCTCCCCACTGAGCAAGGAGCCCGATGTGGGACTCGATCCCAGGACGCTGAGCCGAAGGCAGCTGCTTAACCAACTGAGCCACCCAGGCATCCCTTGACTCATCTTTTAAGAAACTGGTAAACATAAGTGTTTCCCTAAGTTCTGTGAGCCACTCTAGCAAATTAACGGAACCTAAAGAGAGGGATGTGGAAACCTCCAATTTGTAACCAAATAGGACCTAAGCATGGGTAATCTGGGTTTAGAACTGGCATCTGAAGGGGGATTGGGAGCAGTTTTGTGGAACTGAGCCCTTAATCTGTGGCATCTGACACTATATCCAGGTGTTAGAATTGACTTAAATTACAGGACATGCTCCCGGTGTCGCAGAGAATAACTTGTTGGTGTGGGAGAAAACTTCCACACATATCGTGACAAGAAATGCTAGTAGTGTTCTATGTGAGTAGTGATGGAGACTCACAGGAAAGAAACATAGTAGGGAAGAACTGGGTTTTTTTCTACATGGGAAGAGAAAAAAAATCTGAATTTTTTTCTTTTACAGTCTTAATTTCTACATCTATTAAATGGCAATAACTTGTTATCAATCCTATAATTAATAAACAAAGCCTGACAATGAACAAATATTTGGTAAATTCCAGAAAAAAACCCAAAAAACAAAACAAACAAACCATTTACCAATATAAAATAAGACTTGTTTTTTTTTCCTAGCATTAGATTATGCCTCTACTCTGTGGGCTTGTTTTCAGACTGTTTGGAGCCAGGAGGGTGTAGAGGGGCAGAGTCAGGTGAGGTAGGGGAGAGGCTGGGAGGGATAGTGGGAAATGCAGTGGATGGGAGAAGAGAAAACAATCCATCCCCTACATATAATGCCCTGAATCACATAGTAAGTACTTAGTAATGAAAATTCCTTGATATTATTGCCTTTAATTCCCATTGGATACTTTAATTCCCACTAAGATACTTAAGTATCTTATTTTACAAATATTTATTCACTCCATCTATCTTTATTAAAGTAAAAGACCTTTGATGCTGCTTTTAACCGAGGCAAATTATTTTCATTAATTGTAGCCAGCAAATGGCCCAGTCAAATGGGCAGTATTTTGGACTATCCCACACTGATTCCTGGGTTCTAGCTTTGATTCTAGGTGCCTTAACTAATTACTAAATTTCATTGATAAGACCATTCAAAGAATGAGTTTTACTGTGAGTTGCAAAAGCTGCACAGAAAATTATATGTTGCTTACCTCATAAGAATATAACTGACAGAGAGGTTAGCAGATATTTGAGGAGTAATATTATACTTTGAGAAAAGCGATCTAGAACATTCAGACTGGAGAAATTAGGTGCTTTGTAGAAAACTCTATAAATTCTTTTCTCTGCCTACTGGAATGATTTTTAAAACATTTTGGATAAATAGTCATCTATTTATATTTTTAAAATAAAGCACTTCCTATTGATTGCCTTAATTATTTTTCTCAAGCTTCATACCAATAGTTAAGATTAATAGTTTCTTAGGGAAATTTCATTAAGAATTTAGTAATTCTTGGGTTAATTTGAAGATTCAAAGAATAATAGTTTTATTTAGTTAATTTAGCTAAATAATCAATTCAAGGTATAATAAAGTATTAAATAAATCTTCACATTTAGTCAAAAAGATTGTTTGATGTTTGGTTTTAAAAACATGTATAACTCACTGGCCAGTTTTGGTGGGTGTGGAGGGATGTTCATTTTTCCTATCTCATAGAACCGTCTATTTTGCTATTTATTTAAGTTACTTTTCTGGTCTTCAGGGGTAGGTACAAGCTTAACACTGATCTCCCTGTGATATCTTCCTGGACTTTAAAGAAATTATGGTATTGTTCAGCTTTTTATGATCTAGATATGTGGAGCCCATTTTTTAAATTTATCTTAAGAAGTTCCATTGAATCTAATGCATGAACCAACTTAATGTTTTATTTGCTAATTCTTAACATTCCTCTTAAGTTTTTTACTTCAGACTAAATGGGCCAAACCTTAAATTTATTAACATTATAAAACTCATCATATGAAATTATCCCATCGTTAGATCATTACCAATTCACTCTTGTCATCCAAATAACCAGCAGCGGGGCGGGGGGGGGGGGGTGGTAATGCCTGCCACTTAGTCAAGACTGCCTGTGATTGGCTTCATGATTCCTGGAAATGTACAATGACTACATCACAGATGCCATAAATTAACTTAGTGTAATGTAATGGATGCTGGAAGCAAAGGTAAAATAATATTGTTCTAGGAATTAAGAGTAAATAAAACAATAAAATAAAGCTTGTTGTAAAAACTTATTAAAACAAAATCATATATCCCCTTAATTACTTTATTTACTTAGGAATTCCTCATTTGTTTTAATTATTCCTTGCACTGAGAAATTTCCCTGCAAGATTTACTTCACAAGTTTCTGAATACACTTGAAAATTTTACATATGAATTTTCTCTCCTGTGATGTATAGCCTCCAATTTCTGTACTATGTTTCCTACAACAACCAAAGTCTTAATGCAGATTTAATACAGCCTATGAAAACATCTATGAAGCATCTACTTTACACCAAGCACAGTGTGCTAGATCCAGGGAAACAAATGAAATGAAAGGCTCAAAGCTCAGCACGCTAGAGTGCATATTCTATGGATCACTCTTTATTTCCAACATCTGCAGCACACATCAATGGTGGCTGCTTCAAAGGTTTTGTAATTTCCTCCAAGTGCTACAGATGGATCTTCTCTGAAAGTGATTACTTATTGGGTACCCACAATGGCATTTGCAGTGTAAAAGACCAACACGTGCATGCAAAGTTGGCCCTGAGTGAAGGCCCTGTCAGCTTCTATTTAGGATATAGGCACAGATAAATTAAGGCTGAGGAAGTAAGTAAATACAGAGTTAAAAATAAAAGATCTCTAGCCAATTAGCTATTTTATTGATAATCGCTTCACTTAAGTGCAAATTATTAATAATTTTTATTGACTTCTATTACCAAACCACTTCCAACATCTGGACATCTCATAAGCAAAATCTATAAAAACATACAACAGGGATGTAAATTCATCAATATCAACCAAAAGACCTATGTGGGACTAAATAAAAGGAAAAAGCTGTTTATAGTTGTTAAGGTCGAAAAAGTATTGTTTGTTCACTTGAAGTATTCTATAATGATTAAAATATTTAAATTCCTTACTGTCAACCCTTAAAAGTATATGCTTACTGACATACATTATTTTTCCCTTTTTTAAAATTTAATTCAATTAGCCAACAAATACTACATCATTAGTTTCAGGTGTAGTATTCAGTTATTCATCAGTTGCATATAACACCCAGGGCTCATTACATCACATGACCTCCTTAATGCCCATCACCCAGTTATCCCATCCTTTCACCAACCTCCCCTCCAGCAACCTTCAGTTTGTTTCCCAGAGTCAAGAGTCTCTCATACATACATTCTTTTTTTAAAAAATTCTCAGCAAACATGAAACAACAGTATATGTCAATGCCACATGGAGAGGGATTCATGCAATTTCCCCATAGGAAAAGCACCACACTCAGACATGCCCTGCCCCACCCATGCCATTCCTGTCTTCCAAAGGAGCCTCCTTCTCACTTATGTGAAAAGCATCAAGGACCTCTATAAGGATTTATGTGTGACTACTTGCTGGCCACACAACCGGTCACAGTTTTAACACTACTTTCTTTTTTCTGGTTAACATCACCATAGATACA
Organism: Taxidea taxus jeffersonii; assembly: GCA_003697995.1. NCBI lineage: Eukaryota > Metazoa > Chordata > Mammalia > Carnivora > Mustelidae > Taxidea > Taxidea taxus. The sequence goes on along the minus strand of ML104033.1, from coordinate 19,211 downwards.
AAAGGCATATGATCACCAGATTCTGCATTCACCAGATTCTGAATTCACTCCTTAAAAAAGGGAAAATTGTTGTACACACTTCCCTAGAAAGAGACAATACAAACAGAAATTGAGACACATACTTTATGACATAGATTCAGTAGTCCCAAATGCTGCAGATAAGGACCTTAGATCCCTGATCTTAGAAGTTTTTTCCTTTGCAGACTAGAGACATCAAAACAAAGGTGCTGCATTGCGTTCTACTGCTGTGTAAATCTTTAAGCATTCACCTTTGATAACAGAAGTTGATGTGTGAGTGATTGGGAGAAACTAGTTTCTGAGAAATGAGAACTCTCTTGGCCTTCACAGGGTATGTGGCTCCCCACAGACATCCTGGTGCATTATATAGTTTTGCCAGCCTGTCTCTGCGGGTGGTAGAGCTTCAGCTTAGGCAGTGCAGAGAAAGCTGCCTAGTGGAAGGAAGTTAGGTTTCATAGTGTGACCACATCTTCCTACGCCATCCGTAGGAAAACCAACACAGCTAATGAACCATTTCTGTTCTGTGTTTTAAAATTGGATTTTTACTTCTTAGATGAATCTGAAGAAACTTAATTTTTTCTTTAGAGGAAGAATTCCTGATGCATGGTAAACTAAGTTGTGTAATACCAATGAGGCATTTTTGTACTACCAAGTATAGTTACCTATATCAGTACTCCTTAAATGCAGCCTGAGGAATAGTTTTCATTTCCTTGTTTCATGAGACAGATTTTCTCTGGATATAAACTCCACAATGGCACAATTAAGTAATTAGTCCAAAGGTAGTGATTTACTACCTGCTGAGATCTATGCATCATAACTCTTGCTCTCAGAGAACTTAAATTCTAATTAAGCACAAGGGGATAACTAAGAATGTACTCATTTTGTAGGACAATTTGAAAAAAATCATATAAATAATCTTGTTTTCTCAGTAATCGTATTTTATTTCTGTTTAAAAAACCATATTGTGATAGATAACCACAATTTTAATTAACAGATTGGTAGCTTCTCAGCCTTAATAAGAAATGATATCTCTCATTTGATAACTATGTGTATTAGTCAGGATTCTCTAGTATATAAAACCAATGTGTGTGTGTGTGTGTGTGTGTGTGTAAAGAGATACATTATAAGGAATTGTCTTATAATGTTATGGGGGCACAGAAGTCCCAAGATCTGCACTTGGTATCCTGAAGACCCAGAAGAGCCAAAAGTCTAGTTCTAGTCTAAGTTTAGTCCTGAGAAGCAAGAGAGCCTATGGTATAAATTCCAGTCTGAAAGCTGGCAGACCTGACATCCAAAATGGCCCATGTTTCAGTCTGAGTCTAAAAGCAGGAAAAGACTGATGTCCCAGTTCAAGGCAGTCAGGCAAGAGGAATTCACTCTTATTCATGGGAATATGAGTCTTTTTGTTCTATTTAGACCTTAAACTCATTGGATTAGGCCCACCCACATTAGAGCTAATTACTTTACTCAGTCTACCAATTCAAATGTTAATCTTACCCAAAAATACCCTCGCATGTACACCCAGAATAATGTTTAAGCAAATATCTGGGCACCCCATGGCTCAATCAAGTTGATACCTAAAATTAACCATCGTTAAATCCACCTCTTGTCAACTTGGTACCATCTCCTTAAATCACACTTAATCTCCAAGTAAAGCCAATAACAAGATCATAATTCCACCTAGCATGATACAACTGTCCTGTGTATAACCAAAAATGTACTTACTCCTTCGCAAGAAGAGACTTTAAGGCAAAGTCCTTAAGTGGTGTTCACTCCTCTTCTTGGTATACCATAGTTTCAATACTATTATGTAAAGCTAATAATACTTAAATACTATCATATAAAGTCACCATCTTATATAATATGAGAATAAAAAAGGGAAGAAAACAAAGATATTTGCTATATGCACACAAACATATTTATCACAAAATAAACAGGAAATACTCATGACAGTTACACTCATTTCTGTACCTGGTCGCATAGCCGTATATTTATGAGCACCTTCTTCCACTGTCCCTTCTCTAACCTCTTTGCCTTCATCCAGCACCTCAGCTCATTGAGATTCTTTACCTGACCATGGGAATGCAAATTTCATTTCTAAGTGATCTGGGCCATTAATAGTTCTGTGTAGATTAGGTTATTATGATCTTTCACTGATCTTAATCATAGGGTCTGGTAATACCCTAAAATGCCCTAAGGGATCTCCTGGATTCCAGACATAGTCTTCGTTTCCCCCACTGTGGAGTAGCAGTCCAATTTCCCCTTAGTAGTCAGGATCAATAACCCAGCCAACACAGTAACTCCCTTTTTCACCTACTTATTCAGAAGCGTGAGGAGTCCAGAGCTGCTAGGTGGCAGTCTCAACTTTTAGTTCAGTGTGTGTGTGTGCATGTGTGTGTTTAGTGGCTGTTTTGTTTTCTGCAGGAACAAACATTTAAGTGCCCCTTACTCCATCAAAAGGAAAAGAAAACAAGTGCTCCAAGAGACACCAAGGATGAGTACAAGCAAAAAAATTAGACCCTGATAACAAAGTGTCAATTACTCCAAATATGAACTCCTTGTGCCTTGCCTAGGAAGGGACAAAAAGTTAGGCCTTAGCCCCCTTTCCTGGGCCTTCATGGAGGTGGGGACCCAAAGCCTTGAATGTTTCATATCACCAGGGAAAACTGATGGAAGATGGGGTAGATGGAAATTTGGAACAAAAGCATCTTCAGCAGTCCTTCCAAAAGCAGGGAGCTGCCATTCACTGTAAGCTCCTTCTGAACTATCCCCTGGTGGTGGTGGGCATGTGGGGTCGGGAATCTGGACACCATTTCTGCCTCCATGGGTGACCAAAAAGGCACAATGAGTGTGAACTCTAGCAGTTGGCTTGCAGATGCCACAGCCACTGGCATTGCATCTCCACCAGGCCCGGGGGCTTGCATTGCCCTCTGGCCCTGGGGAGGGGCACCAGCCACCTCACCCACTGCCCCCTCAGTGCCAGCGCCACCCTTGCCTACATGGCTATCTGAGTTCCCCCAGCAATCAGGAGCTCAGGAGTTAAGCTGGCAGTCCTGGGCTTCCATGCTGCATGCCTCTCAGCATGTGATCTCCACTGAGGCTAGCATGGCCCCTGCTGTGGCCTCCTCAGAGCCCACCACTAAGCCACCCGCATGCTCCACCAACTGCCTGCATATATATCTTTAGTTGTTACCTCTTCTTGATGAATTGACCCCTCTTCATCATTATATACTGACCCTCTTTGTTTTTGACTCATTTTTGGTTTAGTTTCTTTTGTCTGCTATAACTATCCCTGCTGTCTTTTGGTTTCCACTTGCATAGAGTATCTTTTTCCATCCCTTTGCTTTGTGCCTTTGTACGTCCTTAAAGCTGAAGTGAGTTTCTTGTTGGCAGCATATAGTCTGGTCTTGTTTTTTCACTCATTGAGTCACTTATGTCTTTTGACTGGGAAATTTAATCCATTCACATTTACAGTAATCATAAAGTAATTACAGAAATTATAAAGATATCCTAATGCTACCTCATCAGGTTTTCTAGATGTTTTGTAGTTTCTTTGTGCCTTTTTTTTTTTTGCGGCCTTTTGTATGCTTTGATTTCCTTGTCTTTATGTTTTGTGAATCTACTGTATGTTTTTTGCTTATTGTTACCATGAGGCTCACATAAAATATCTTATGGATACAGCAATCTGTTTTATGCTGATAGCAGCTTCATTTTAATTGCATACAAAAACTTTAAGCTTTTACTCCCACTTCTTTTTGCCTTGTTTTACCACTTTTTAAGTTAACAATGGCTCTCCCAGCCACTAAATGCAATTATTAAAACTTCATCAAATTCTATCTCTCCAAAACATAATACTATCAACCCCTCAATTCTTTTGAAAATATTCTTCTCCCTCAACTTCTGTGACACCATAGTTTCTTCCTATCTCTCTACTCTCCCTTTTCTTTTTTTTTTCTTTTTAAAATATTTTATTTATTTATTTGTTATAGAGAGAGAGAGCAAGCACAGGCAGACAGAGTGGCAGGCAGAGGCAGAGGGAGAAGCAGGCTCCCTGCCGAGCAAGGAGCCCGATGTGGGACTCGATCCCAGGACGCTGGGATCATGACCTGAGCCAAAGGCAGCCGCTTAACCAACTGAGCCACCCAGGCGTCCCTCTACTCTCCCTTTTCTAAGTCTCATATAGGATAATTCTCCTCCCCTGACTCCTCCTTCCCCTGACTCTCAACTGTTGGAGGTTCTCTCAGTTTTTGGTAGGTCCTCCTCTAAACTGCATTTTCATGTCTAGCTTCAACTAACTCCAATATGAAGATGACTCACAGATTTGTGTTTCTACCCAGATCTTTCTTCTACGCTCCATACCATATGACTATCATATTTCATTTATATGTCTCAAAGTCCACCTCACATTCTCTCTCTTCTAAGTCTTGGCCCTTATCCAGTGTTCCCAATCTCAACGAATGTTGACAGTTTATTTTCAATTGTATAAATGAGAATTCTAAGATTCTTTGTTGACATTTTCTACCCCATCACATCCTTACATCTACAATCATCCTGATAATTCTCTTTCATATATCTTTTTAAATTTCTTCCATTTCTTCCTCTTTCACTCCTCTCTCTTCCCACCCTCCAAGTCCAAGATAACATTACCTATGGCCTGCATGACTTCAATAATATATTAACTTTTTCTTCCCTTGAGTTTATTTCTAAACACTTCAGTGTATTATTTATACTTCAACTGAAGTGGCCGTTACTTTTTTTTTTTTTAAGATTTTATTTATTTACTTGACAGAGATCGCAAGTAGGCAGAGAGGCAGGCAGAGAGAGGAGGAAGCAGGCTCCCTCCTGAGCAGAGAGCCTGATTCGGGCTCCATCCCAGGACCCTGGGATCATGACCTGAGCCAAAGGCAGAGGCTTTAACCCACTGAGCCACCCAGGCGTCCCTAAAGTGACCTTTTCAAAATGGAAGACAAATCATACATTTCCAATGTTCAACACACTTCAGTAGGTTTTCTTTGTATTTAGCCTGAAAAGTAAAAAAAAAAAATGTTAATATACCTGTAAGACACTGCATAGTTATGCCTTCCTCTATCTTTGAAGATAGATCTTTAACTTATTTCCCTCAACCCTTTTCTCTTAACTTCTACCACACTGCACTCTAGACACACTGAGTTTGTCTCATTTGCTCAAATGCTCCATACTTTTTCATATGACATGACCTTGTGAAAAATCCCAACTCATATACACCCTAACATAATCTACCCCAGTTAACAGATGGACCCAAGCCTCAGGAAGACTTTCACTAATTGCCTGACAATAGATGGTCTTAAAGCAAGACCTTATACTCTCATTTGGGTTACTTATAATTGTATTTGTTTCATAATTTTATCCATGTCTACTTTCCCCAATAGACTGAAATTCTATTAGAGTTTACTATGATTTCTTTATTCACAGCTATGTCCCCACATCCTGCCTGGCACATTGATTAAAAACTGATGAAACTAGATGATCAATAATTTATTGAGTGTTGCTGGTATCCAGACACCACAGAGATCATACAAAAGCATCTTAGATATGGCCCTTATCCTCAAAGAATTTGCTTTTTGGTTTAGGAAATGAACATAAATAGGAATGAAAAGTAAATACCACACAAAGTGATTCACATCTAATGTTATAACATGAGAAGTCACAGCACAATTTTAAAATAATTTACAAAGCAATATAAGAAGTAAGATGTTTATAGGTAGAATGATCAAATGATAAGTTATGGATGAAAAGAGTCTTGAGCTTGACACTGAAAGTTAGTTAGAAAGCCAAAATTGAAAATATGGGTGTTTCTACAGAGAAGAATGGAGTGAACATTACTCCAGAGGCAGGCTAGCCTTGGGGATCAGGATCAGTGGTGTTGCCCTCCCATTAGTCCTTTTAGGGATCCAATATTCTGTGAAAATGAACAAAGACTATAGTCTTAGCATGTGGTAAGGTAAGAATTTTAATGATAAGAATTTAGTGAAATCCTGAAACAAAGCTTTAGTATTATATTTCTGTAAGCTACTAGAAGCATCCTTGCTGCATAACTGGAATGTAGGAAGAAAGGTATCGAAATCCAGTGGGCTGGTTTTAAGAGCAAATTTTGAACAAGTTGCAAAGTTGTAATCTTATTAGTTTCCCAAATTCTAATGAGCTCTTCAGAAATATCAGCACATAAAACAGGATGTGTGTTTATTCCCCTCACTAATAAGAGTTATTTTATGCCTTCAACATCCTAATTTTCATGCCTATATGCACCCTCAGAATCTTCTTTTGAAGAAAACTGACCTAAAAATGGTTTGCCAAGAATCCTTAGAAATTGATCCCTCATTTTGAAAGCTATGTTTTTCTTGAAATATCACCCCTAAAAGAACAAAGTTGCATATTTGGCAATACCAAACACAAACATATTACTTTATCTGTGAAATCATCATTGTGCAATAGAAGAATTAAGAAATTCACAATCTCTTTTACAGGACTTCCTACATTTGAAATGCTAATGTAAATTGATTTATAGCATTTCTGTGGATGTGTACCAATAACAATATCAAGCTGTGTTACTTGATCTCCAAATCACAATATCATCTAGACTGAAAATGATTCAATATTCAAAAACAGACTTTTGTTTAATATGCTCTCTTATCAAATTAACATATCACATAGTTTTAAGAGTCAAATGTTTCCACAAGGCCTGTTTTGAAAAAGATCAATTTCCCTGTCACTTCCACCACCATGCTTGTTTCCTGCTACCAGAGACATCCACTTAATTGCTTAATTTCAGATGTAGGCATTAGCTATTGATTTCCAGCTATGGAAGATGAGAATCTCACTCTTTCAATCTCCGTCCTTCACCTGTGTCCCACCATCTTAGCAGTTTCCACCCTCCACTCTCCTAGTGTAGACATATCATAATTTGTCTAGATTCAATGTTTATTTCATCTATGCAAAGCAAGTCAACTCTGAGTCATATGATAGATGGTGTCACTTTCTTTCCTGCACAACCTAATGTTTCTCCTGGGGTTAATAATAGTCTTGTTTATAGCTTGCTTAATTTTTTTATTAAATTATCACTAGTTTAAATACAAACTCTGTCAATCATTTAATCCCTTTCTATGAAGTAAAACACATGTGGTGTTCTATCTATTTCATTTTTTGCAATAATCACTATAGCCTCTGATTTACTCTAGTCTAAATGTAGAGAATAGCTGTCATTGTAGCGCCTCCCTTCTTATGGGATTCTCTTTACTTAACTCTTCAGTTGAATCCAGTGTTCTCTGAACCCCTTCCTTGTCTCCCTGCTTGAGACGTATTTTTATTCATTTCATGTTTAAACATAGTGTATTATCTTCACATTATCTGGTATAGAATCCTTCTATGGAACTCATTTTCCCTAAACATTTTTAAACGATTTATCCACTATCTTTAAGATTTCATTGATGTTGTTGAGAAGTCTAATTCATTTTCATTTTATCATCATCCTGAGATTTTATTTCTTGAAAATTGCTGAATATTCTTTTTCCCCCCAGTGTTCTAAGATTTCATGACAATTGTCATAGCACAGATCTCATTTTCTTCATTGTTCTTGGTACTCAGCAGAGTGTCCTAACCTGAGTATATGTCCTTCAGTTCTGGAAATTATTTTTTAGCTATTTCTCTGATGATTATCTTCCCTGTTTAATTTATTTCTCTTTGTAAGCTGGCCCTTTAATTTTCTTATCTTTCCTTTCTTATATTCATCTCCTTTTCCTTTTTTTTTTTTTTTTGAGAGAAGATTTCTTCAGCTTTATCTTCCCAACTATTTTTTAAAATTTCCACTATAGCATTTTTAATTTCCAAGTAGTATTTTTTTTAATTTTCTACATATTAAACTTTAGCAGTATGGTGTCCTTATTTCATAAATGCAGTAATCTTCTCCAATCTCTCTATTTATGTTTTTTTTTAATCTTCTTTTTCTTGCAAAGTCTCAGTTTCCTCCAAAGGCTTTTTCTCCTTTTCACATGATTTTGTCTTAGACTCTAATAGTAGATTTCTTTCATTGTCTGGTGACTCCTGGCTGCCTGCACATAATGAAAAGTAAGCACTTTCCAGCTGATTGGAAGCTCTCTGCCCATGGTAGGGCTTCTTCATTGTTGGGTTCATTATAAGGTGGTCTGGCTGGGCAATTAGGATGGAGGATCCAAATGTCATTATCTTAGGTCTTTCTCTCTCGGGCTAATTAAATTTAATGGAGAAAGTTCTTCCAATTTTCAATCTGGAGGGTAGGAGTCTAGCTGCCAGTATTCTGGGAGACAAGAAGTATAAAAATGTGAGAGGACTTCAACTTTCCATATGTAATCTTTCATTTGCTATCTGGACTATCAATACAATATGCTTACTCTCAAACATATTTATCTGCCACAATCTCTCCATTAAACATTTTCCAGAGAATAAATTTCCAGTCTTCTGTCAGGGTGAGGAGGCATAATTGCCTAGCTACACACAGTGGTTGAATGGATAAGGGAGACTAAATAATGTATATATGAGCTTTTGACCAATCTCCTCATACTCTTCTGAAAGTGACTGTCATAGCTAATTTTTGTGGTTTTCATAGGCTCTTTGATTTAAGTAGTTTTGTTTGTAAGAGTTTGCTACTGCTGATTTGTGATACCACTTTATGATATCTAGGTCACTTATCACTCATCCTTTTACTTGCTAGCTTCTAAATATAAGGGTGATCTATTTTTCTTTTTACTTCTCTGAGTATATGTCTTTTTAAGAACTCCCTTTACTACTACATTAGTAGGGCTTCAGGGGAGTAGATGTAAATATGTGTGTTCAGTCTGTCATCTCTGGGCCTCTTGATTAGCTAGCTACTCATCTGTATTAATGAGCATTAATGAACACTTTTCAGAGCTCTTATGAGGATTGTATGAAATGGTTTATGTGTAGAAGTACCAGGAAATGGGTCTGGGATATTATAATGGGCACTCAAATATTTATTGTCCCTTCCTTTTGAAGCAGTAACTACAACCATCTCTCCCATCTAAGTCTCTCTTCCTGCCCCATCCATTCTCATTCTGCTGATAAAGAGACTGAAGGTCAGAGAGATTCATATGAGTTATCCATAGACATGCAAACCATTGCTGTCATAGAGATTTAAATATTTCCGTTTCTTGTCTTTTTATACATATATATCATTCTTTTTCAGTCTGAATCCTCATACATAAGGATGTTAGTATTCCTTTTACAAAACCAAGCTTGTCATTTTCTCTAATATATAAATAAACTATAGACACAAAATATGATTATACAAATGGTTCAAAGTGCAATTTTTAAGCTCCATTTAAAAAGAACTATAACTGATCAGCAATGGCAACAACTAGCTATGTCATAGCTGGCCCCAGATTACCAACAGTTACCCTAAACAACTCTCAGAATTTGTACATTTTCCCATAAACTGTATACCTAGAACACAAGGTGTTCCATTCTTGCTCCCATATCACCAGTCTGCATACTGGTGCCAGATAGATGGGGAAAGTCTATTTGAGGAACTTCACAAAATAGATCCCCAGGTCTCACCTTCAAAGACTCCAATTCTGGTTCCTCCTGAAACCTAAATTTTTATTTTAAATATTTTCAGTTGATTTGAGGTGCACCTACATTTCGAAACCACTCTAGGGGAGTACATATTATCTACATAGAGCAGAAATACAGGGGTATTTTCTAAAAGAATTAACGAAATGTCCTAAAGAAGAGATTTTGGAAGTTTCTATTATAGCCTTCTGTTTAGATGGCTCCAAACGATTATTGGAATTAATTTTCTTCTTGATCTTAAAACTCTGAACAAGTTCTCTAACACTGGGTGCCTGAGCAGAAGCAGGAGCTGAAGCAGTAAAGAAGGCACTCAGGACTTTTAAGCATTACCATATTCCACAGCAGTTTTTCTGGCAAGGATGAACATTGTGTGCTCTCATTACACTGATAAATCTCATTACACTAACAGCCTTTGTTACTGACACCTAGAAATTATACCTAGAAGGAGTGCTGCTAACTGCTAGAGATTCTCCTTGGACAGAACATGTTGGTCTTTCATGAAAAGTACCATCAACTAGAGATTACATTTCACAAAAATTTTATAAATTGTATTGTTAAATTAAATTATATTTGATAAGGTGTTCATGAGGAAACAAGGAAATCAATGAACATTTCGTCTACAAAAATACGGAATTTCACCTAAACAAGAAAGTGTAGGTATGGATGAATCATTATCCTGATATTTTTTTCCTTACAAATTCAGCTTTCTTATAAATTCTTATGAATTTAGCATAAAGTCCATATGGTGTATTTATAGGTGTTAAACTCTATATGAATACTCCAAATGGAATCACAGAATTTTATTGCCAAAAAGAATGAAAGATTATGTTAGCTGCTACAAAATCCTCACTTTATTGACAAATAAACTGAGACTTAGAAAACCTAAATGTTTTAATCTATAGTCATATATCTAGTGGTTTACATCAGAACCTGATCTTCTAATGACTAGACGAATTTTATGTCTACCACACCACTTTTCTTAAACTGTGTCTTTAAAAGCACAGGTGTCCCAAGAGATGTTACTAAGTGTTTGGTGGGGGAAAAGGGTATGTAAATTTGAGTAAATGTCTTTTGAATTTCCACAAGGGGTAACTGTGGACAGGCTTTCTTAAGTGTTTGACCACATATACTTCTAGCCATAATGACTATTAACACTTCACAGGAGTTCACAGAACATTTTGGGAAATTGTGTTTTTTTTCTTTGTGGCTGAATTCTGTCAATATTTCTATGTAACCGTCCTCATAGAGGCTATGGCACTAAATCTTGTTAGTACAGATCCTTTCTTGTTGCTGTTTGAATAGTAATATTCAAAACTTCACTATTGACTAGACAAGATATTATACTAGAGTTCAAAGATCTAACACTCTGCCTTAAAGAGCTGTAACAAGACATAAGTTTTTTGGAAGAATATTTTTGTAGTTTCAATTTCTAAACTAGGTTTTCTGTTGCAGTTTGCAGGGGGCGCTACATTTGTGTATGAGATTCTGAAGTACGTAGTTATGTTATTGTAACCATTTTGGAAATTCTTGACCTTGATCTATACAGACTAGATCTACACTTGCTTTAACTATGCTATTATTACTTCCTTTCCCCTTATTTCTGTTTTACCTTTAATGTGCCTTGAGCTCCTCAGATAAAAAGATTTTCAGAAGTACAAAGTGTTATATTATTACTACAAGCATAAAACCTCTTCAGTTCATCAGTGAAGGTTTGGTCCATTGACTGAAATGGTCTACATTTTTTTGAAGTATGCTACCAACATATTTCTGAAGACTTACAAAAATTCTGAAGGACATACATAGAAGCATTTTCTGTCTTTTGAATGCTCAAATGCCTGTTTCTAGGATTGCATGTTTAGTTTCTCTAAAGATACTTTGAATGTAACTTTCTCCCCTTTTCTTCCTGAGATGGAGAGGAATAATTATGTTCATCAGTCTACTTTCTAACAGTAGTTTGACAAATGGTAAAAATTGCTTGTTTCACAGATATTGACAATTTGTTAGTGCTGCCATCAAATTGATGGTCATTAAGGGAGTTGGGAGAGAAAGATCTGAGAGTATGTGCTTACTTTACATTTTCAAGAATAGACTAGTTAACACATTTTAACTGAAGAAAATTATCCGAAGAGTGTCTGTGAAGACCACACAACTCCAAAGAAAACCCAGCCACTGGGATCATAGGGAACATGCAGTAATCATTTTCACAATCTATAAACTCTCACACATAGAACTTGACTCCACTCCTTTGTATTCACATTCCTTTCCCAGGTACCACTAAATTCTAATCCCCCATGTACGAAGCTTTATATGTAAGTTTTTCTTCCTTTTTGTTCATCACCATCAGTCCCCAAGCTCTGATTACTGCCATAATCCTTTCTACTTATAGGCATTTACATAGTTTATCATCTTACAATGGGGTTATTGTTATTCTCCTGATTTTTTTTTTAAGTTAAGCTAATTTCATCTTCCAACCCAGGTCGTAAATTTCTTAAGGGCAATTAAAGTCTTGTGCTTCTTTTATATATCCAATAACAGCACAGAGAACTTAATTGGAACTCAAAAACACACATCAGTTTTGATTCACTAAAGAAGAGAGATAATGGGAAATTCAAATGATAAACCAAAAGGAGATATCCTTAACTTTGAATCCAATTACAGAAATTCCAGATTTCCCTTCTGAGACAGTTTCAGTAACACTGATATCTAGAATAAGATGGACAAAAATGGTGCAAGGACATGGATGTTAGGGCTCTTCAATGGGTTAATGCAGGTTAAGGTAGCAGAAGTGTAAGCAATTTACAATACTCATATTATGTAGCTCAAGGCTCTTATACCACCTTGAAAACTTATCCTACATCCACATTTTATTAGGGGGAAAAGGCCTTTTATGTTAAAAGAGAGTGACAAGAAATTTTAGTTAAAATTTTGACCCTGATTATTTTCCCACGGGGCTCAGGGAGCAGCTTCTTATAAACTCTCAGGAGCAGGACAGTTTTATGGTGGTCAGAAAACAGAAAAGAAGGTCTTGCTTTCATCCTTCTGCCCAGTGCAGTAAATGGGGTCAAGTGACCCCACTTGAGATTGGGGCTAGAGAAGATAATCGAAGGTGATGTGTGCAAGCATAAAGATAACATTTCAAATAAAATTTAACGTCATGTAATAACAAAATCCAGAGGCAGGAAACCCAGACATTGTGCCTACCTCTCTTACCAGTGTGATTTGTGACCCTATGTCTTCTCACCTCTCCAATCTTTTAGCTTCCTCACCTAAGAAATAGGTAATAGTAGTGATGATACTTATCTGAAAGCAACGTTGTAAGTAGAATGGAAGACAGATTTTCATGGTGTAATAAACTTTTTTATTGACAGATGAACAAATGGACCAATTATTTTCTCAAATGCAGTGAAATATCCTGCCCTAGATATACTTAAAGAAATTGTATATTCAAAAATGTAGAAAGGAGGATGTTCCCAGGTATGCCATGGCCATGATATCAGTTGTCATCCAGAACTTCTGCTCAGCAGAGGCTTGTACAGTAGGAACAATAGTTCTGTGTCCCAGGGACCCAGAACAAGCCTAGATCTTTATTACCTTTATCTTTGCCACCAAGCAACAACCCCTATGGTTTTGCCATGGTGCAAGCCTTTATGGTCTTAGCATTTATTGAAAAAGAACTTGTAGGCCTTGACAAGTGAAATACCAGTAAACAGAAGAATAGGGAATTAATCCAAAAGGTGAATGGAAAAGCAAATCTATTCACAAAGATAGTAGTGGACAAGTAAAGTTCAGAAACTGGAAACGCAAGTTGTATTTATGAATCACAGGTCATAAGCAGTATAGTGATACTAAGGATATGGGAGACAGGGGAGAAGCATGAGGACCTCCGATTTTTATTAGACAAAGAAAGAAAATATTTTATGCTCCCCATCTCCTATACCAAGAAAACATGTGATAAAGGAAATCATTTTAAAGAAAGGCTCAAATTTCAAAGCTTTCTGATTGCTTTTTTATGCTGCTATAGGTGAAGACTCAAGATAGAACCTTTTTTAAATTCTATTTTCATTTCTTTAATTTCTTAGGAAATACCCTGACAATCCTTTTTGGTTGTGAAAGACAAAGTTGCTGTGGTCAGAAAGTTTATTATTTTTTCTGTGTAAAAGGGGAACATAAGCTTTTGTGTTTTTTTTCTAACAGCTCCATGAAGAATTTGAAGGAGACCCCCAAAGAAACAGAGAAGTAGGAGAAATCGTATCTTAAAATGGGGAAGAACAAACTCCAGAAAATGGAGGCTTAAAAGTGGAGGAATGGTGGGGTAAACATCTGTTTGTTTTGCATGCCCAACATCCAGTCTCTCTTTTATCTGTTAACATCTCCTATGTTGTACATCCTTTGGTGTACACCATCCTAACAGTGTCCTTTAGAAAGATTCTTTCATTCTCTCCATCCCTCCCTGCCACTGCTGCAGCTACTACTGCTATTTCTGCTACTACTACTAGAAAACACACTCACAACATATCAACACAAACCATAATGGTAAGTTAGTGGCCCAAACTGAAATTTGATATCTAAATAACATTACCCTTAATTTCTAGTAACCACTTCACACTCAAATGCCTCCATGTGCCTCCCCATACCCACCCCTCCTTCAATTTTTTTAATGGCTACATGGATTTTAAAAAAAAAAACAAAAACAAGATTCCAATCTAAATTGCACATGGTATTTTACTATCCTGCTGTAACTAGGAAATAATCTGAAGAGTGATATATTTGCATCAAAGAATATTCTGTTCCCCCAATACTTTTCTCCAAACATTTTGTCACTTATTGATGGTCCTTGGTATGTATATTTTAAAAAGTATCTCTTCAATTTTATTTTTTGTTCATTTAATATTTACCTTTTTCCATGTTCTGTCCAAAAGTCTGGACATAATAGAGCATATCTAATAAAGTATGCTCATTTTTCTTTAGAAAACAGCTCTAAAGACTTTATATGAGTCATTGGAAAACTCTTTCTCCCAGAGCATTTATACTTTAATTTCAACCTTGTGTAATTCAAGAAAATAACCTGACATTTTGTTAGAAAACATACTGTTTTCCTGGGATACCAGACAACTGAATTGCAGCTTTATTTGCCAATTGAAGAACCAGGAAAGCATGCCTAATTTCCTTTCAGAGATCCCTAAGACTTGAGGACTATTTGCATGAAGCTGTCAGTGAAATCTCTAGGAGTTCTGAACACAGAGGGGAGTGTGATAAGAGACTTGGGTCCCCAATCTTTCTGCACATGTGTGTCAATCAAAATCAAAACAAAAGAAAAATTCCTAGTAATTTTAACATTTGGTATAAAAAAAGTCTCAAATGGAAAATGCTATGCTTAACTTATCCAATGATTGGAATGAACTGTAAATGTTTCAATTCATTAGTACTCTCAAAGCTCATCAAATGAAGCTATTTTAATAAAAATCATATCCTCCCTGCATGTAACTTCTCTCTTCAGACTAAATACTCTATTTTATAATTTTTAACACCAGTTAAAAGTATAATTTTCCCATAGAATATAATTCTTAATATGGCACAATGCATAAAGTCTGTTAAAATGTTTATCACCTCATAAATTACACATATATTCTTGCAATGGGTCTCCTTGCCTCCATTCTTTCACAAACCTACTCTCTCCTAATGAATCTTTTAAAGACACCAGTCTCCACATTTTATGATACTGCAGGAAAACATCCAATAGCTTGTCATTGCTTATAGAATCAAGCTTAAATTTAACATTCGGGGATCTTAGTTCTTTTAATCTCACCTCTTCTCTCTAGTCCCGCTTTTCCTTATTCCTACCAAAGTGTCCTAATTCTTACTTGGACCCAATACTTTACCACACGCATAGACAGGTATACCAAGAAACTCATGAACTTTAAACTTCAGGGCTTCTTGCTCGTGCAAGACACTGAAGGAGGCTGACCTAACTTTGTTTTCACAATTTTATTTATTTTTTCCCTAAAGAGACCTGCAAAGAACTTGAACTTCTCCCGACCATATGTTAAATACATTAATTCTATTGTCTTGTTTGAACAGAGCACCCCCAGATTTTCATACCTTCTTCTTTCTGCTTTTCACTCTAAACATTTAAATCTCTTCTTCAAGGCTCAAATCAATTCTTGTTTCCCCCATGAAACATCTCATAGCTATAAGACCTTCTGGCACTATTCATTTATATTTCTCCTTTTTTCTCAGATTTGATTTTTTTAAAGATTTTATGTATGTATGTATGTATGTATGTATGTATGTATGTATGTATTTATTTATTTATTTCACAGGGAGAGAGAAGAGCAGAACACAAACAGGAGGAGTGGAAGAGAGAGAAGCAGGCTTCCCACTAAGCAGGAGCCCAATGTAGGGCTCGATCCCAGGACCCTGGGGATCATGACCTAAGCCGAAGGCAGACACTTAACGACTAAGTCACCCATGTGCCTCTTTTCTCACATTTTAAATTAATGTGTTATCATCTTATTTTTTGTGTGCTCTTCTAAGCCATCTGAAATACATTTGGAACACAGTATATGTATACACATATATACACACATAGATTAATAGGTCTCACAACTCCAAGTAGGAATTTTTCCTATGCTATGTACTTGGTTATTTCATACTATATTGCATTTTTTGTTCTTTAACTATATAGATATTTTATTCTAGCCCAGGTAGTGGATAAGAATTTTCAAACTAGTGCTAAATAATCCACATGGTATTTCATATGCCATAAACATTCATTTATTCACAAAATATTTAGTATGTACCAAGTATGTGGTAGGTACTATACTAGGTATAGTTCAGTAATGACTACAAACAATGAATAGACATGAATCTGTGTGTTAAGTGCTATCATGGGGGAATCACACCTTTACTGAAAAATCACTGGACTTCGTCTCCCAGTCATATAGGGATAAAAAGGAGCCATACAATGGAATTACACAGGAAGCATCATGTTGTCCATGTTTTCCACGATTTTTGGTTTTGTTTTGGTTTCATTTTGAACCCTTTCCTCTTGTGAAATGATGAAGAAGTATCTCCCTTCCCTACTCTGGAGCAGAGGGCCCTGACCCTGCAGGACAGAAAGAAGTGGGTTATTGACAAGAGACTGCTACAGAGAAAAGGCAGCCACCAAACTTCAGATCAGAGAGAAGGAAAGCTCTTTTATCCCAACATTAATAAGGACAATGGGGAAAAGAGAAGATATTGATTCATTGATTTCATACTTACATTTCCTTGTTTGTTTGGTTTCATTTTTATTTTTGTGGAGAATGGCCATTTAAAATTTGCTAGCAGTATTTGGTTTCAGATAGTGAAGACATCAATTTAACATTAGAGAAGAAAAAAAATTTTTTAAAGAAATCAGTAAGTGGGCCTTTTAAGTCTCACAAATATAAGGCAAATATCCACCCATGGTTCTTGGAGAAAAGCATGGTGGCACTACAATCAGAACACAGATACCATAAATTTAAGTATTAATTATTCTGTTTAGTGAAAATGCTTGGACAGACCTGTACCATTCTTAAGAGGAAGAATACACATTCAGAGGATATAACCAACTACCTAGTTAAATCAGGAGGTGTGACACAGGTAGGTATTTCCAAATTGTCTTCTTTAGGAAGGATTGCTCCACTAATATCTCGTTTCCATTCTGAAATTTCATGAAGAAATACTTGGAGGAAATATATACATATTTCTCTAGTCAAAATCTATGTATGCTTCAGTTCTGCAAAGACACTGTGCTGGGTCACAGATAAACGGGTTGGGGTCGGAGGTAAGGAGACTTCATCTGGGGTTTGAATAGTTTTTTGGGAGCCTGAATTCAGAATTATAGAGGTGTTTGGACATTCTCATCAATGAGTTAGGTTGGGCTGCTACTTCTGAAAACCTGTTAGGCCCATATCTACAGGTTGGTTTGGACCACTAAGCCTAAGAATAACTAACTTCTAGTGTGAGTCTATTGTTGTCGTTACTGTACTTCTGTTGACTCTAAGCACTCAGACCAATTTTGTTAAACACAGTATACTGGCTTGAACTATGCTTCAGATTTAAAAACTTAAAGGTGTGTTCTAAACTCACACTTAGAGTAAATTTTTATAGAGACTGGAGAACTGGAAAAAAACAGTAACAAAATAATGATAATCTGAAGTGCTCTGAAATACATGAATTTCAGAAAAATAATGGCTGATAGAGATAATAAGTGACCCCAAGACAGATGTGTTGAACATGTAAGCATTTCTTTTTTTTTTTTTTTAAGATTTTATTTATTCACTTGACAGAGAGATCACAAGCAGGCAGAGAGGCAGGCAGAGACAGAGAGAGGGGGAAGCAGGCTCCCTGCTGAGCAGAGAGCCCAATGTGGGGCTCGATCCCAGGACCCTAGGATCATGACCTGAGCCGAAGGCAGAGGCTTTAACCCACTGTGCTACCCAGGCACCCCCATGTAAGCATTTCTAAGGGATCCAAGAAGAGGGACTTGGATTTCCCCAATCTGTAGGATGAAATCTCCAAATCATTGTTTGACTACTAACAGCAGATTGACTTGTTTGGGAGTCATAGGCCAGGATATCTGAGAGCATATCAATTTTCCAATAATTGGCCCAGTCCTCTTCTTGTTAACAAAAAGGATCGGGGTGCCTGGGTAGCTCAGTCAGTTGAGCATCTGACTCTTGGTTTCAGCTCAGGTCATGATCTCATGGATTGTGAGATCGAGCCCTGCATTGGGCTCCATGCTCAGTGAGGAGTCTGCCTGAAAGATTCTCTCCCTCTAGCTGTTTACCCACTCTCTCTCTCTCTCTCTCTAAATTAAATAAATCAATCTTTTTTTTAAAAAAAGCACAAAAAAACCCACAAAAATAAATAAATAAAAAGAATCATAAAGAAAGAAATAAGATAATTTATGCTTATTTTATGTAATGTTTAATTTTATATGTCAACTTGGCTGAGCCACAGTGCCTAGATATTTAATCAAATGTTATTCTTGATGTTTCTGTGAGACTGTTTTTGGATGAGATTAATATTTAAATCAGTGGACTTTGAGTAAAGCAGATTTCTCTCCATGATGCAGGTGGCCCCCATGCAATCGTTTGAATGCCTTAATAGAACAAGGACTGACCTCACCTAAGCAAGAAGGAATTCTGCCAGCAGACTGCTCTTTGGCCTTAAACTGAAATATTGGTTCTTCCCTAGGTCTCCAGCCTGCTGGCTTACCCTGCAGATTTTGGATTTTCCAGCTTCCATAATCACATGCGTCAACTCCTTAAAATAAATCTCTATTTATACAGGTCCTATTGGTTCCTTTTTCTCTGAAGAGTCCTGCATAATACACCATACTTTTAAATTATGGTTGCTAAGCCTGCTGCTAGATATCACTGTTTAATGCAAAATAATCATATATATTAAAACACTAAATTTAAATACATATATTTTATATATTTTATATGGTGTTTCAATATGATTGGTGCCTATTATAGTCATGTTATTTTATTATTGTGTATAAGTATAAAATAATTCTTTGAAGCTGTCCACAGACTTTATCAAATTAAAAAAAAAAAAAAAAA
>RCUC01140048.1:0-41507 GCA_003697995.1 Taxidea taxus jeffersonii | reverse complement strand
AATTTATTTGACAGACAGAGATCACAAGTGGGCAGAGAGGCAGACAGAGAGAGAGGAGGGAAGCAGGCTCCCTGCTGAGCAGAGAGCCCGATGCGGGGCTCGATCCCAGGACCCCAGGATCATGACCTGAGCTGAAGGCAGAGGCTTTAACCCACTGAGCCACCCAGGCGCCCCCCAAAGACTTATTCTATGTTGCTTCACTGTGAGATGATTACTATCAAAATTACAATTTTCAGGGCGCCTGGGTGGCTCAGTGGGTTAAAGCCTCTGCCCTCGACTCAGGTCATGATCTCAGGGTCCTGGGATCGAGCCCCGCATCGAGCAGGAGCCTGCTTCTCCCCCCACCCCCCGCCTGCCTCTCTGCCTACTTGTGATCTCTTTCTCTGTATCAAATAAACAAAATATTTTTTAAAAAGTTAGAATTTTCTGAGCTCAAAAAAGGAAGAAAGTCTGGAAATACGCTTTTTTTTAGTTAAAGGAGAATGGGTTCTGCATCCTTAATAATGAAGTGTATTTCAAATATTTACATTCTGTCAAAGGAAAAGTTCAAGTACAATTCCAAGACTATTTGTTATGTGTCACAACCTGCAGATAGCTCAGTTTTCTGTCTGTACTCGTAGTCAAAGCCCTCTGTCGTATGCAAAGTCCCTGCACTGGCGTTACTAGGAACAAGCCCATTTAGAACCAGAAGGTATGCCTTGCCAGGGCAGAGGCTTACTTTGGTTTTAGATGCATAAAATTTTCCATCTTTGCTAGCTTTCGATTTAAACCTTCAGGTTAAATAAAGTTAAGAGCTTCTTCCTTTTTTAAAGCCTTCTGGTACATGAGGGTATTAGTACTCCTAATTCTTTTCTTCCAAGTACTGAAAAAGTGAATGTGAAAAGCCATTTGGTCTTAAAGGAAAATAGGAATGTCTCTGGAAATCAAAGTTATACTGACACTGGTTCTGAGGAAGAACACAGCTCTGAGATGGGAAAGCTTTTAATGAGATCCCAGATAAAGCACTAAACATTTCTTTCAAAACTGGTTCACCTCCAAATCACTCAAATATTAAGAATAACAAGAACTCGAATGCATTTACAATGAATTTTGTGATTCTTATTTTACAAGTGGTAATCTGAGGTACAGGAAGAAGGAGGAGTTTCCTCTAATATTTCTCAAGGAAGTAGAAGAACACAAAAAGAAAAAAAAAAAGCAGCAATTCTGATACTGAAATACTCTTCTGTAACACATTTTTATCACATTTCACCCTGTTTACTCAGATGCCTGAGGGAGCCTGTTAAGAGAAGAGAGAAAAGACAAGATACTTCAAGACTTTCTGGAATTTCCTAAGGCTTGGCCTCATCCCACCCGACAAGTCCTCCTTCCTGTCAGCTGACTGTAGTAACTCTGATTAGTGGGACGGCCCCTTGAAATTACTCTCAGAATCCATAAACCAAATGCATCAACACATACCAATAAAAGAAAAAGAGCTTAGGGCTTTTAGCCAGTAGTCTGTAGAATTTCTTTCCTCTGGAAAACTGTCTTCTCTCTCTCTCTCTTTAAGATTTTATTTATTTATTTGAGAGAGAGAGACAGCAGGAACGGGCAGGGGTAGAGGTGGGGGTGGAGGGCCACAGGGAGAGGAACAGCAGGGAGCTCGATGTGGGACTCAGATCCCAGGACCCCGAGATCATGACCTGAGCCAAAGGCAGACTATTAACCAACTGAGTCATTCAGGCAGCCCTCTGGGGCCCCTGGGTGGCTCAGTGGGTTAAAGCCTCTGCCTTCGGCTTGGGTCATGATCCCAGGGTCCTGGGATGGAGCCCCGCTTCGGGCTCTCTGCTCAGCAGGGAGCCTGCTTCCTCCTCTCTCTCTGTCTGCCTCTCTGCCTACTTGTGATGTCTGTCTGTCAAATAAAAAATTTAAAAAAAGAAAAATTTTCTTAAAGGAATAAAGTAAGTGAGGTCCTAAATATCAAGTAAAAAGCAGGATTTCCTGTCCCCCTAATTTTTAGGAAAAATTTTGTCTAAAAGTTGATTCTTTTTTTTTTTTTAGAATTTATTTATTTATCAGAGAGAATGAGAGAGAGAGCATGAGAGGGGAGAGGGTCAGAGGGAGAAGAAGACTCCCCACCAAGCAGGGAGCCTGATGTGGGACCCAATCCCGGGACTCCAGGATCATGACCTGAGCCGAAGGCAGTCTCTCAACCAACTAAGCCACTTAGGCTCCCTAAAAGTTGATTCTTTTTTTTTTTTTTTAAAAGATTGTATTTATTTATTTGACAGACGGAGATCACAAGTAGGCAGAGAGGCAGGCAGGGAGAGGAGGAAGCAGGCTCCCGAACAAGCAGAGAGCCCAATGCGGGGCTTGATCCCAAGACCCTGAACTCATGACCTGAGCCGAAGGCAGAGGCTCAACCCACTGAGCCACCCAGGAGCCCCTAAAAGTTGATTCTTAATACTTTAATTTACCTCATACTTCTCTCAGTTACTTCCTTCAAACTTTCAACTTTGACCTTCCTTCAGACTCTCATCCCTCCAAAGTCAAGGGTAGAGGGTGATTTTTAGGGAAAATGGGACTTTGTTGAACTGTGCGTAGGGTGTAGATAAAACCTAGCCTTAATTTCTCAAAGTACTGAAAAACAAACATTTCCTTCTTCAGGTAGAAGAAAACAGAAATAAATGGAGCTCTTTTAAGTAAAATAATACATATAGAAGGAGCTCTTTATATCCAGGTTGTAGGATTTTTCTATCTTTTCTGTATTTCTAAGCATTCTACAAAAATTATATGTTACTCTTACAGTTAGGAAAGAAAGAAAAGAAAGGATGGGGTGCCTAGGTGGCTCAGCTGGTTAAGTGTCTGCCTTCAGCTCAGGTCATGATCCCAGGATCCCTCGATGGGCCTGGGTCACCAGGTCTGGGCTCCCTGCTCAGCAGGGAGTCTGGTTCTCCCTCTCCCTCTACTCCTTCCCCAGCTTGTGCTCTCTCTCTCTCAAATAAATAAATAAAATCTTAAAAAAAAAAAAAGAAAGGAGGGGCAATACTTCAATATTTATTAATACAAATAGATAAAAATGATAAAAACAAAATGCTGACAAGGTGCTGGAGAAATAAATACATCCTTAGATTGCACCAGTAGTGATATAAAGTAGTGTAATTTTTGAGAACCAGATGAAAATATATAAGAACTTTTTTCTTTCTTTCTTTTTTTTTTTAAAGATTTTATTTATTTATTTGACAGAGAAAGATCACAAGCAGGCAGAGAGGCAGGCAGAGAGAGAGGAGGAAGCAGGCTCCCCAGCGAGCAGAGAGCCCGATGCGGGGCTCCATCCCAGGGTCCTGGGATCATGACCTGAGCTGAAGGCAGAGGCTTTAACCCACTGAGCCACCCAGGCGCCCCAGAACTTTTTTTTCTTTAAGATTTTTTATTTATTCACTTGGGAGAGAGAGGGAGAGCACAGGTAGAGGGAGGGGCAGAGGCAGAGGGAGAAGCAGACTCCTGGCTGAGCAGGGAGCCCAACCCTGGCCAACCCAGGGACCCCAAGATCATGACCTGGCCAAAGGTAGACACTTAACCAACTGAGCCACCCAGGCGCCCCTAAAAGAACATTTAATGAATTATGGCTTTTGATCATGAGAACATCACTTCAGTAATATTGCCCTCTCCCCAAAACACTAAAAACAAAATGTTTCTGCCAAGATGCTTTAAGTTTTTTTATTAGACTAGGAAAATATCTAATTACTGGGGCATGATTAAACTCTAATGAAATACTACATTGCCATAAAAGGATAATCACATGAACTAGGAAAATACATAGAATGGTTATATAAAAAAGACCAAACAAAAGATAAAGCACACGAAACAGTGAGCACACAAGGACGAAAACCATGTAAAAACTACTTATGCAATGACAGGATATCATTGTACACAGCTGTTCTATTCTTTTTTCCTGGCGAAGGTTACTGGCTTTTCCAGGGTTACTTGGCTTTTTGTTCTCCTTTCTGGTTTACTGTGTGTGGCAGGGGAGGGAGGACAGACAAGTTTCTGACTCAAGAGTTTTAGTACAAATCTCTTACATTCCAACATATGTATTCTCTTCATTACCCTGATGCTTTGAATTCAATTACAAGACTGCAAAATGTGAGAAGAGGGAAGATAGAGAGTTGAAGTCTTTGAGAATACAATTGTTGATATGTTTTAAATTTTTGCTGATTTCCTTAGATTTCAGATGAGGCAGGTCATAGCCAATTGTTTTTACCTAATAAACAGTTATTACAATATTAATGAAGACACTGTTACATGGTAGAGACAGGTTATTAAACAATTTCAGTCCTTGTTCTGATATTAATTAGCCAATCACATTGGGCATGTCAGTTAATATCTCTGATTGCTATTTCCATATGCAAATTAGGATTTTAATATCCTGTCTGAGGGCAGTGAGCTGGATTAAATAATCTTACAGTCCTGCACAGTTTTAGGATTTATGTCAAATATATTAATAGGGATTTTTCACTCATTGTAACTCATTGATGAGTTAGAAGACTAGAGGAAATGACTAAAATATTCATCTGGATATACATACCTATATTGTCTAATCTAGGAGTGAGTCTGATTCCACAAAGATAAAGGAGGTCATATTTGAGGGGTTAAGTGAAGTCTTTCTGACCACTCCAAACTTCATGGAGCCAACTTTGCTTACAGAACATTCCAGTCCTCTGACATTCTTTTCTTTCTTTTTTCTATTTTTCTTTTCTTTCCTTTCCTCTTTCCTTTTGTTTTCTTCTCTTTTCTTTCTTTCTAGATTTTATTTATGAGAGAGAGAGAGAATGATCAGTGGGGAGAGGCAGAGGTGGAGAGAGAGTGAGAGAAGCAGAAGCCCGATGTGGGGCTCAATCCCAAGACCCAGAGATCATGACCTGAACCAAATGCAGAGGCTTAACTGACTGAGCCATGCAGGTGCCCCTTTGACATTTTTGTTCAACATGTTTTATTGTGTTTTTTTTTTTTGTCAACTTTTCAAAATGTTTTATTGTAATGAAACCGGCTAAAAACCAGTAAGTAGTTGGCTTGAAAGTAAACAGAAGGGATGCCTGGGTGGCTCAGTCAGTTAAGCCGCTGCCTTCAGCTCAGGTCATGATCCCAGGGTCCTGGGATCAAGTCCCACATCAGGCTCCTTGCTCGGCAGGGAGCCTGCTTCTCTCTCCACCTCTGCCTGCTTGTGTGCTCTCTCTCTCTCTCTGACAAATAAATAAATAAATAAAATATTAAAAAAAAAAGAAAGTAAACAGAAAAGAGATGACTGGTCTCCAGCTGGTATATCAAGAACAGCCACTTAGAGCAACAAAAAAAGTGAAAAATATCAGAAAATTCTTGATCGGCATCTCTACACCTGGACCCATTACTACCTTACCACAAAAGATGAAAGAATTATTCAGTTACTAATTAAGGGTAAATAAAATTTAATTTACACTGGTAAATTTTTGTTTACCAGAAATGATCTGCTAGAGGGAGGCCAGTCAAAATAACACTGAGAGCCATGAACTCACATCTTGAAATTACAGACGTTTATAAATCATGGATGAATATAATAAATCAGCAAAAAAAATTACTTTTAGTAGGACATATGAGAAAGATGGCATTGATAGAAAAAACAAAGATAATTCTTGTGTTTATTTAACAAAACCAGTTACTGTATCCATATTTAAAGCTCTAGCAATGTATCTATTGGAGGTCTAATTTTGGGTCAATATAAGATTTATGATATGCTGATAAGCAAACTAAAGATATACTCCCCTACATTAAGATGACTAGGGATGCCTGGGTGGCTCAGTTGGTTAAGCAGCTGCCTTTGGCTCAGGTCATGATCCTGGCGTCCTGGGATCGAGTCCCACATCAGGCTCCTTGCTCGGCAGGGAGCCTGCTTCTCCCTCTGCCTCTGCCTACCACTCTGTCTGCCTGAGCTTGTGCTCTCTCTAATAAATTAAAAAAAAAAAAAAAAAGATGACTATATTAGAGGGACCTGGGTGGTTCAGTTTGTTGAGCATCTGACTTAAGTTTAGGTCATGATCTCGGAGTCCTAGTATGGAGCAGGCATAGGGCTCCCTGTTCAGCTGGGAGTCTGCTTTCCCCTCTGCCCTTCCCCACTCCCCACCCCTGCTTGTGCTCTCTCTTTCTTTCAAAAGAAAAAAAAAGACAATGTTACACCCTACAGTGATATTGACAGTTATTAAAGGCCCTTTCCAGGGTGCCTGGGTGGCTCAGTGGGTTAAAGCCTCTGCCTTCTGCTCAGGTCATGATCTCGGGGTCCTGGGATTGAGCCCCGCATTGGGCTCTCTGCTCAGCGGGGAGCCTGCTTCCTTCTCTCTGCCTGCCTCTCTGCCTACTTGTGGTCTCTGTCTGTCAAATAAATAAATAAAATCTTTTAAAAAAAATGATAACATTAAGTGGCTAAGAGAATACATGTAGTTGTTAACTAAGAAAGGAGAAAGCAAAATGTCATGGATAATTTTATAAAAATGTACAGATTCCCTACAGACACCTACCCATTCTTCAAGAAGGCAAATAAAGATTGTTTCCTTGATGTAGATTACAGATTGGTTGGCTATGGACAAAATATCTAATGAACACAGATCAGACTTCAGCTTTGTTGCCTTCCTTTCTCAAGGGCTTACTCCAGGACACCAACACGTACACACTGTTCTGTACGAGTCACAGAAAACTAAACCAAATACCAAATGTCACTTCCAGGAAATTACATGAAGAAAATCACAAAAATTTTGGACTGTTTGAAGAAGGATGGTTTTACTCTCATATTAACAAGTGTGGATTTTATTGGTGTTTTGGTGCTAGCCACTCATACAATGATCTTGGTGATAAAAGGAACAGAAATTCTTTTTCTTCTTTTAAAATTTATTTATTTATTTGACAGAGAGAGAAATCACAAGCAGGCAGAGAAAGAGAGGCAGGGGGTGGGGGTGGGGAAGCAGGCTTCCCACTGAGCAGAGAGCCCAATGTGGGACTGGATCCCAGGAATCTGAGATCATGACCTGAGCTGAAGGCAGAGGCTTTAACCCACTGAACCACCCAGGCGCTCCAAGGAACAGAAATTCTAAGGGAAGTTTAAGGGCTTAGGACTCCAAGGTGAAAAGAGTAGCAAACAAGTGAATAGGGGTCTAGGACAAGGGAAACTTCCATTTTTATTTTAGATACTTCTATTTTAGTTGAATGTACTGTTTTGCCTTTGTAGTATAAGACAAGTTAACACAATTAAATATGACTAACTGGTAGCATTAAAATACACCAGGAATAATGGGGGGAAAGGAGAAAGAAAAAATGTCTAAATAGTTTAACTCTTTTCACTTATGGACAAACTTATTATTATTTCCTCATTGTGACTTCTCATCCATGGTTAGTCTCCAAAGAATGAGCAAATGAGTGAGATTATGTGTTTTAGGAAATAGTGATTTTTGGTGAGGAGGTACTCTCCCCTCTCCTTTCTTCCTTTATCAAACTTCTCTCCTAGAAAATGGAAACATTTCATGGAAGAAGAAGTATTTCACATCTGTATTAAAGTATCAACAGATATCCACAGCCTAGTCTTATTTTCTTGCATTACACCTAAGTGGTTCGATCTTGACCAAAGCAGAATATAATAATTTAAATAGGTGATGAAGGCAGAAATAGGTCACCCATATATTTGGTCTTCCTTATCCAAGGATTGTATGAACCAAATATATTAGGAACCAAACAGAAAAAAGTGAAACTGAATGAGCCTGTCACATGCTCCTTATGTGCTCCTGGTCATTCCAGGGCATAAAAGAAGAGGTACTTAATTTTTTGAATAACCACATCCTGGTTTCTAAAGATTATGGATTCAAATCTCAACATGAGGATAACTGAATGTTGGTTATGGGTACTTAATCAGCTATCTTTTTCATAAAAGTATGTACAGAATAGTTATCTCAGCTACCTAAAATCCAGATCAATATACATGAAGTTAGGATTGCTAGACCACCTCAGTATAAGCCACTGCAGGGAGGGGGGGGTTTCTTCTTCCTAGTGATGATGGTAGATTATTCTTAATCCACCCACTGCTCATTTGCTCTTAGGAATTATAGCCAACACATTCAACTAAACTATCTGACTGGAATGATGTATCCATTCACTAAAGGTAGAGAATTAAAGTAAGGAAGAACACGTAATCAGTTCTTACTATTTATAAGCTGTCTGAACTCTAAGCTTTGTTTCTTCCTTTTATTAAGTAAGCACTAAGAGCCAAGTCATTGTATTAACCACTGGGGAAGAAAAACATCATTACTTTGAAAGAAATTACAGACTTTGGGAATACACAAATTTTTTTAAAAGATTTTATTTCTTAGAGATAGAGGAGAGGTAGTGGAGGGGCGGAAGAGCAGAGTGGGAGGGACAAGCAGAACCCCCCCTCCCGCCTCAGCACAGAGCTCAATAGGGGGCTCAATCTCACCACCCTGAGATCATGACCTGAGCTGAAATCAAGAGTTGGATGCTTAACCAACTGAGCCACCCAGATGCCCCAGGAGTTTACAAATTTACACATGATTATTAAGGAAAACATGACATAAATGCCCAAACAGAAGTAAAAAGAAAATTCTATAGGTATAGGAGAAGGGTTAATTTATCTGAGAGAAACTGAGGTAAGGTCTCCCAGTTTTGACTGACCTTGAGGAGAAAGATTTCAGAAGGCAGTAATGGGGGCTAGACATGACTGATTTAGAGAGTGAGGAGTGATCCAGGGTTTAAGTGTAAGACTGGCTCTGAGACTGAAAGGTAGGTTGAGCTCAGACTGTGGAAGACCCAAATATTGAATATGGGTTAATTGAGTCATCAGATTTTTTTAAAGGTTTATTTATTTATTTATTTGAGAGAGAGAGAGAGAGAGAGAGTGAGAGAACAAGTGGGAGGGGCAGAGGGAGAGAGGATCTTATGCAGACTCTGCACTGAGTGTGAAACCCTATGTGGGCCTCGATCTCATGATCCTGAGATCATGACCCGAACAAAAATCAAGGGTCAGACACACTTAACCGACTGCCTGGGTGGTGCCCCAGGTCATCAAAAGTTTCTGATTGAGGAAGTAAAGTAATGTACAATTCTATTTAGAAAAATAAATAGCAACCATGTAGAGGATGCATGGGAAGAAAGAGAAGAGGCTGATGGGGGAGGTCATAGCAATACTATGATACCAGATAGAATGGCCCACATTTGAGAGATGTGTAGAGGGTAGCCTTATTTATTGATTTATTTATCTAATGATTTTATTTATTTATTTGAGAGACAGAACACAAGTGGGGGGGAAAAAGGGGAAGCAGATTCCTTGCTGAGTGGGGAGCCTAATGTGAGATTCGATCCTAGTACCCTAACTGAAGACTGACTGAGCCACCCAGGCACCCCAAGGGTAGGCTTATTTAGATGGCTCAGTAAGTGACTGATTGGGAAGAGGAAGCAGGCAGAACAGAGAACTGATTTCAAGTTTTAAGGACAAAGAGATTTGGTGCATACTAATGCATGAAGGAACACAGGGGGTAAAGCAGATTTTTTTTTGAAAGACAATGGATTCTTTTTTAGCCTTCTTGAATGTGAATGCCTAAAGGATATTCAAGGAGAGATGTCTGATTTGGCAGGCAACCAGAAATATGAGGCTGAAGCTTGGGTTAAGAACTGAGAATTAGAATCTAGTTTGGGGATTCACCTCTTAAGAGTCATGGAAAGAGGGGCGCCTGGGTGGCTCAGGGGGTTAAATCCTCTGCCTTCAGCTCAGGTCATGATCTCAGGGTCCTGGGATCGAGTCCCGGCATTGGGCTCTCTGCTCAGCAGGGAGCCTGCTCCCCCCTCTCTCCCTCTCTGCCTGCCTCTCTGCCTACTTGAGATCTCTGTCTGTCAAATAAATAAATAAAATCTTTAAAAAAAAAAAAGAGTCATGGAAAGAGATGAGATTTCACAAGGAGAGAGAAAAAAACATGCGGGCAGTGATCAGGAAGAAAAGTGAACAAGAACAGAACCACTCAGGCAAAAGGGAGCAAGAGAGACTAAGAAAAGTGGAACTCAAGCCAATTAACTTTGTCTCCTAAATAATTGAGAAAAAGATTTAGGAGGACACAACATTAGAACATTATTTCCATTATCTATGTGCTCCCTGACCCTGCCCAGCTAGTTAGCTGAAATTCAGTCCAGTTCTCTAAAATTTAATTAGGGAAGCAAAGATTCACACAATTTGTACCTACTATAGTTACTTGTCTCACGGAGGTACTCATTTGTTAGCTCTGAGGTATACATTCTCTCCTGTAGACTCTTGCTCCTAAAGAGATTTCTAGTGTCCCTACCATATTTCTCAGAGTTTCTGCCTTCCAAAGAGCCCATTATGTAACTTACCAAATAAAGCCTTATCCATATTAAAGCTGAAATTACGTTAACAATAACCATAACATAGTTTCAAACTAATGAGTTATTCCTTAGGCTAAAGTAGACAAAACCTCTTTTTAAACATTTTTTTAAACTATTAGACAATACTTTTTAAAGTAAATTATCCATGGGTCTAACATGGATAAGGATGCTTATTTATAAACAGCTATAAAACCAAGGGCAGCTCTGTTTTACTAAGAAGTCCATTAAGTGACAAATGACTATTTAATCAGGAAGTTTTAAAGGGCACCTAAGAAAGCCCAGGTCAATCTTAGACACTCTCCCTCCACACCCCCATCTTCCTATACCATTAACAATCAGGCTACCTGCCCTGTGCTATTAGAGATCTAGAAGGATCTTTCTTTACATGAGGAGTCTTTCTCTACTCTGACCAGCCACAAAGTGATAGGCTTGTTCTGACCCATCTCTCGCCAGACATTTATGAGAAAAAAGTCTCTCACCAGATCCTTACATATAATCAGCATTTTTGTTTGCTGCAATCCCAGTCATTTCCTACCTTAGGCCAGTTTCAACACGCACCAGGCTTTTGCACTGAATCGACATTGTGTGTTCTGGCATGACATCAGCCGTCCTGCCCCTAACAGGGTCTCTGAGGAGGAGGCTTACAATGGTGCTTTGAGTCACAACAAAACCCCTTCCTCTCTATTTAGGAGTTCTGACATTTTTCCCCTTCCACTTAAAATTCTTCTTCCCATTTAAATTAAAAAAATTTTTAATTAAATTAAATAATTTAATTTTTAATTTAATTTAAATTAAATTTTTAAAAAAATTTTTAATTAAGACCATAAAGGAGAAAGAGGGAGTTGGCAGGCCTAGAGGACTAAAAATTGAGCAGGATGAGAGTTTAAGGAAAGTCATAAAACCACTTTGTGGTTACATCTTTTGCCAACTGGTTTCAATGTTAAAATAGAGCTAAAACTCATGCACAGGAAAGGGTTCTAGGTTTGCAAACCTTTAAAAATTCTTACTATATCCTCGAAGTAGATGATCCCTTAAACACCCAGGAACTTTTCTAGGCAGGAAAGGTATAGGCACTGTAAGTCATGGGAAGAGATAAAACTAAGTCACGTCAAACATAACTGAAGATTAGAGGATGAGTTACCGAGTTTTTTGTCTCAGAAAGAAGGTCTTATACCATTACTTCACACACATAGGGATTTGGGCCAAATATTTAGCTTAAAAAATTTCAGCTTTCCCATCTAGATGGAATCTAGAGAAAATGAGGGCTTTGCTTCCTGTCAGATCTGTTTATTTCATTATAATGACTGTTGTAACAAACCATCCCCATGTACAAAGCCAGATATGCAGGAA
Source organism: Taxidea taxus jeffersonii (assembly GCA_003697995.1). Lineage (NCBI taxonomy): Eukaryota > Metazoa > Chordata > Mammalia > Carnivora > Mustelidae > Taxidea > Taxidea taxus. The sequence goes on along the minus strand of RCUC01140048.1, from coordinate 29,759 downwards.
AGTATGAGAAAACTGGAAAATTTTACCAGTTCTGCAGCCCCTGGATTGTGTTATAAGTCACCAGCATATGTAACTCATTTTCTAGTTAAGTAATTCCCTCTGGGTACCCGGTCTGCAATCCACATGAAGGATCAAATTTCATTAGCAGTTGTAGGAAAATGCAACCCTGTGCATTTGCAAGTCAAAACTCCTGAAGGCTACAGCTAGTCTGGCTATCCTCATTGATTTTTCCTGGGAGAGGATTTTAGCTGATAGAAAACATTTGTTGGAAGGCACAGATGAGGAAGTTGAGAAAAGGAGTCAGCTAGCAAGACAACTGAGCCTCAGTCTTAATGTTAAACTCTGGCCTTAACACTCAGCCTGCAGCTGTGTCCACGCGGAGAGATATTCAACAGTAATTCCACCCCCCAAAGCTACAAATGACAAAAGGCACAGGAAGACAAATTAAAAGGGCACGCGCGTACAAAAAACACAAAATCCAATCGGCATCAAACTCTTTGTTTCTAGATATTAACCTGAATCCCAGTGTGTACGTTTCACGTGAAACTGGGTCAAAGATTGGCAAATCTTAGCATCTATGTAAATAATTCGAGACTTTTTGTTAATTCACTTAATTTTGAATCAAAAGACATACTGGTCACCACTCGAACTGTCTAGATCAGAAAAACAGCTTTGTTTAATCACGTGAATCGGCCTTCTCAAGCTTGCCACCAGCCCAGTCCTTACCTTGGTTTGAGCTGGTTCACCCTTCTCAAACATCATCTTAAGCCTGTTCAGCGGAACATTGTATTTCTCTATTTTGTTTGCGGCTTCTGTGTTTTCACTGATTTCAGGTTTTCCTACTTCATGCCTGGATTCTCCTAGACAATTTTCCATTTTTTTACTTTCTTTCAAGTGGTCTTTAAGACGCTCACTGGCCTCAGTGCGGGGATACAGACACTGAGTAAAGGCTTCAGGAGGAGATCCGAGTCTAGGTCTGGGGTGGGCTCTTCCTTCCTGGTCAGCTTCGGCCTCAGAGGCAAAGCTTCTAGCCAAGTCACCCGCAGGACCGCTGCCTCCGTGTCTGACCTCGGTGCTGCCGTTCCGCAGGGTGTCTGTGTGAGACTCTGTGCCCTGGGCTGGGTTCTCCCACTTCTTCTTTAACACAGTCAGGATTCCCCTCCTGCAGTGCTGGGGGAGATTTTCAGTGTTCTAGAAGAACAAGAAGTCAGTGCCAGTTATAACTTGCCTGGTGAAACATTCAAACATGTTGTTCTTTGTAAAATGAAAGTTAGAACTCTAAGCTGCTCCTGGTCCACTGGCGTTTCAGACAGCTGTGAACAGTTACAGCCCTGCCACATGGAGAAAGCATCCAGCCCGGGAGACGGAGAGGGGAAGAGAGAAAAAGTCAGGAGCTGAAGCAGGAAGTGATAAAACAGGATAGCCTTATAAGGACAAAATGAGAAGAAAGGAGAGCCCAGATCTAATGATAGTTACAGGGGAAACAAGGGATTTTTATCCAAAGATTAATAAGGAAAACAAGAAAGAGGAAACAAAATACTAGATACTTTAAACCCCGGAGATATACATTAATACGAGTTCATCATTACATGCCACAAAATTACATGGGGAATCCTGCTGGGGTTTCCTTTCTTTTAAATATGACAAAGATGCAGTATAGCTGAAACTATACAGTAGTGTAATTGTGGATAGTATCATCAAGGATTGAAAGTATTAGTAGAAATTGAGAGAACTCACCAGACTTTTACATGTATTTGCATAAATGGTATTTCATCATATCTGACATAATCTACATGCATAGAACAAATTTTATTTTTACATAAGAACGTAATCCTCTTTTTTCCCCCTTCTGCTGTTCTCTCCCTGTTTGCCCATGGGTAAATTCTCGGTTATCAGAAAATTTACTATTTCACAGATCCTCTGGTAGACAAATATCCAGGCTGCATATGAAAACACTACCACCCACTTTCTGGATTGAAAGACCCACACTTACACACCTGAGAGTGGTCACTTTCACCTGGGTCAAAACGGAATTAATTGATACATATAGGATTGCAAACAACCTGGAAACTGCCAGGGCTGTTCCATAACAGAGGAAACATGCCTGATGAAGTAAAATTCAATGTCCCATAGTTTGAAAGCATTCCCATAAATAAACTGAGCAGCACCACCTCCCAATGAGCCACGAACTCCAGTACCTTCGTGCCCTCCGTTCCTGTGGTCTGTGACTCACCAGTCTTTCAACTAAGAAAGAAAAGACAAACCACCTAGGACTGAAAGACTTCCGGGAATTACACAGGATTAGCAGCTATATTGGGAATTAAATCTCTCACCCTATTACTCTCCTGAAGACATTGCAGGAGCTGCTTCATCAAATAGTACCCAGGTCTGAAAAAAAAAAACTTACAGAGGACAACTGCTTGATTTTAGTGTTTAAATCTTTATTGATAAGATGACTCACTGGTGGAAGAATGAATGGATTGGAAATACAGAAAGTGTGAAGAGTCTTCTTGCTGGAAAATAATTAAACTGGAGGCTGGTGCTGCCTTATCGCCCATAGCATGCTTTGCTGGATGTTACCTCCTGCCACACAATGGATGAGTCATGTGGGTCTCCAGCTGCACCTGCCGTGCCCACGCCCAGCCCGAACAGGAGCCCTGACATCCTAAGTGGCATTCTGCCTTGGTAACTGGACTCTACTTTTCTCAGCAATCGTGTGATCCAAGTATATTTACTGACATGGAAAGATGCTCATAAGATACTTTTGAGTGGAAAAAAGCAAATTTTAAGACCACAGGGACACCTGGGTGGCTCCGTTGGCTAAGCATCTGTCTTCAGCTCAGGCCATCATCCCAGGGTCCTGGGATCAAGTCCTGAGCTGGGCTCCCTGCTCAGCAGGTGTCTGCTTCTCTCTCTGCCTGCTGCTCCCCCTGCTTGTGCTCTTTCTCCCTCTGACAAATAAATAAAATCTTAAAAAAAAATTTTTTTAAGACCACATAATCCCATTTTATGATACAAATGTATATTTATAAGAACAGAAAAGTAGTCTGGAAGAAAAGACATCAGGATGTTAACAGATGTGGATTATGGGCATCTGTATTCATTATGTAACACAAATGAATAACAAAAATCGACAGAATATTAGGACGTTTTGATGTTACTATAAGCAGCTCAAAAATGACCACTTCTACTTTACTTGGGATGACCAGGAAGAGAGGGATCTGTGGAATGGAGTACAGACAGTGTCCCAAAAAGGGCCTGGGTGGAGGACATCCCTTGGGGGCATTGTAACAAGGAGTAAGTGTGCTCTTTTATTTATTTATTTTTTAAAAGATTTTATTTATTTATTTGTCAGATAGAGAGCGTGCAAGAGCGAGCACAGGCAGACAGAGTGGCAGGCAGAGGCAGAGGGAGAAGCAAGCTCCCTGCCGAGCAAGGAGCCCCATGTGGGACTTGATCCCAGGACACTGGGATCATGACCTGAGCTGAAGGCAGTTGCTTAACCAACTGAGCCACCCAGGCGTCCCAGTGTGCTCTTTTGTTAAAAGGAGTTCTAAAGTGTACACATCCAGAAGTGTTTAAGTGGGGACAAAAGGGGCTGTGCAGTCTGACAGCATGAAAGGTCCCACACCCTGAAATCCCTTCTGGCAGCATACCCAGACAATGCCAGGCGTGCTGGTCTTTAGGACCCGAGGAGAGCAAAAACGGGGAAGAAGCCATGACTCCAGTCCTTCTGGAGAAGGAAAAGAAGCAAGAAGGTACAGAACAAAAGCAATAGCTAAAAGCAGTCTGGACCGCACAATGGCAAGAGTATTGTATTGAGATGGCCTGGGTTATCACTGGAGAAGGGATTATAAGCCACTTCCATGTTCTACAATGAACACGTGTTACTAGTCTATTCCAGCCCCACCCAGACAAGTGACCTTGGACAAGTTTAATTTCTGGAACCTACCATACTGGGCTATTGCGGAGAACAGATGTACCTATATTAAAGCATGTAGTGTAGTATTGGACATAAATCGGCGCCCAGTAAGTGGTGACAATGAATACTAAGTGGGTGGTCCTCCCTACTCCTCCAGCCACACCTCATAATGATCAACCACAGTATCCAGTCATCTCCCAAGTCCTGTACTTGGGTTACAGTCTCTTACTCTTCTTTCTGTTCTCTATCTAGTTGTGTCCACTGTTCCAGAGTGGGGGTGTGGGGCACACAGTAAGGTGAAATTCCAGTTGGTTTTAACTTTTCCCCAAATATTTTCCTAGAAGAGGCAGTGGGAAGCCATGGAGGCTGCAAGTTTTCAAGGGCCCTACAGGCTGCTACATGAGGACAGCCTCCTCTCTCAAGTGTGACATCCAGCACGCTGTTCGTTCTACCCAGCAAGGCTGGGAACCTTAGCAGATTTGCCTCTGGACCATAACTGGCTTCCTGAATCCAGATTAGATACAACCTGGAAATGCAACACAATGCCTTTTCTGCTGGAGCATTTGACTTGGAATTGGGATGTGAACCAGCACTGCCCATCTGAGATGTATGACCATGAATAAGCCCTCTCCTCTCTTTGGGTCTCTGTTATTCCACCGTTCAAATGAAGAGGCTGGGTCAAATGAGCTTTAGTGCTGAAATCTTGCCAGGGGTAGCTTCATCTTAAAAGCTGAGGATGCCCCCCCCCTCCGTCTCTCTGCCTGCCTCTCTGCCTACTTGTGATCTCTGTCAAATAAATAAATAAAATCTTTTTAAAAAAAGTATTAAAAGCTGAAGATATTGGGTAGAAGACAGCAGTGCAGCTGCAAACACAGACTACCGGGACGTACAGCCCCCAAGGAAGGGAAGAAATTCCTAGGCTGAGAGCTTCTCAGAAAAGTGGTAGCCAGTCATTATGGAGATGAGTGCCCAAACTGTACAGATTTCAAGAAGCGGCATATTGCATGCTTGAAAGGAACCTGAAAATATAACTGATGGCAGTATTAATGGTCTGTGTTTGTATTTCCTAGGTGTGAGTGGAAGAGGAAGAAAAAGGGAAAAGTAAAGTTCTGGAAAACTAGGCTATCATGTAACCTGTAACCCACTGTCTACTGAAGGAATAAATATACCCACTTGCTTCTGAATGTTTCTCGAACTTGCTTTCCATGGCAGAATGTAAGTATTTCATCTGGTCAGTCACTTCTAAAAATGCATATGGATATTTCTCCCTGTTCTTCAGGAGAAAATTCAGGCTTCTGGTCTTAAAGCAACCCTCTGTCATTAGTGGAAAAACTGGTGGATCTGAATAAATTCTATAGTTTAGTTAACAGCATTGCATTAGTTAATTTCTTAGTTTCGATAAATGAGAGTTATGGAAGATGTTAACATTAGGGGGAGGTAGGTGGAGATATATGGGAACTCTCTGTACTATCTTAAGAACTCTACTGTAGGGATGCCTGGGTGGCTCAGTTGGTTGAGCAGCTGCCTTCGGCTCAGGTCATGATCCCAGGGTCCTGGGATCGAGTCCCACATAGGGCTCCTTGCTCGGCAGGGAGCCTGCTTCTCCCTCTGCCTCTGCCTGCCTCTCTGTCTGCCTGTGCTCGCTCTAACAAATAAATAAATAAAATCTTTAAAAAAAAAAACTCTACTGTAAATCTGAAATTATTTCAAAATAAAAAGTTTGCTAAAAAAAAAAAAAAGGAACGCTTCCTCAACTTTGTATGTTCCTCTAGTGACTGCTGTCTCTTGCATTTTTATAGTTAAGGATTTTGAAAGCACTGTCTGTATTTGCTGTTTGCACTTGCGTGCCCTCTGCTCATGCTTACTCTACCACCCCCCAAACACTTCTGAAGGAGCTCCAGTCAAGATTAACCATGACCTCTTTAACATTTTCATTTTACTATCTTATTATAACTTGCTATTTTCTCAACTTACAAAAGTAATAAGAGGGGTGCCTGGGTGGCTCAGTTGGTTAATCATCCGACTCGTGATTTGGGTTCTGGGTCATGATCTCAGAGTTGTGGGATTGAGCCCAGAGTCAGGCCCTGCGATGGACACAGAGCCTGCTTCAGATTCTCTCTCTCCTGTTCCCTCAGCCCTTCACCACGCCCCCTTTTCCCCACCTAGTCACTCTCAGTCTGAAAGAAAATAAAGTAATAAAAAAAACGTAGTCGGTGCGGGGGGGAGGAAAGTCACCATCAATATAGGAGTGTATACATGCCTTGGATATGTACTCTAATTTTCCTTATTTGACTTCCCTACCTGTTCAAGATACCCACTGCCAACAGTCTGGCACATACACTCTCAACCGCCCCCCCTTTCTACATACTATGTCTATTTTTTAGATATTATAAATATATATATTTACATGGGAAGATATCATGTGTTTAAAAGCAAGACACAGAACAGTAGAGTATGATTACTGCACTATCACTACCAGTGTATGAGCCTTCTTATTTCCTCACATACTAAATATTATCTAATAAAAAATCTGCCAACTGTTTAGATTACAACTTACATCTCATGGTTACTTTAATTTACGTTTGTTATTATTAGTGAGACTAAGCATTTTTTCTTCTTTTAAGATTTTAGTTATTTATTTGACAGACAGAGATCACAAGTAGGCAGAGAGGCGGGTGGGGGTGGGGGGGGGGAGGCAGGCTCCCCGCTGAGCAGAGAGCCGGATGTGGGGCTCAATCCCAGAACCCTGGGATCATGACCTGAGTCGAAGGCAGAGGCTTAACCCACTGAGCCAACCAGGCGCCCCTAAGCATTTTTTCATACGTTTATTTTTTTTTCCTTAATTATCCCATTTACATCCTTTTACCTCAACTGCCAAATGCAATGGACACTTCTGCTTTATTTTATTTGATCTCTCTATAACATTTGACACTACTGACAACTCCCCCTTTTAATAAGCCCTTCCTTTCATGATTACTGTGAGGTCCCCTCCTTTTTTTTCTGGATCTCTGGCCACTCCTCAGTCTTCTTTACAGGTTTCTCTTCCTCTGTTCCCTTTCCTCCCCCAACCCACCCCTTGCTGGGGTCCCCGAAGGTTCCATCTTAGGTCCTCTTTGCTCATTTACCTATTCCCTTTAGATGATGTCATCTACCTTCTGGTTTTACCCACCAGTTGCCTATTGATGACTCATACCCTATAACTCTAGCCAGATATCTCCTTACCTGGAATTCCACCATGGAATTCTGTAGGCATCTTAAACTTTTCTAAGGCTGAAGTCTCCTTTCTCTTCTCTTTACCCCTCACCCTTTGATCTGTTTCTTTTCCTGAGTCCTCCATCTTGGTGAATGTGACAATTATCTTTTCAAATGCCAAATGTGCCTGTCCTCATGTCTCCATGCTGTGCATGTGTCACTTCCTCTGCCACTTCTTTGCCCCTTGTGCTAAGTTAATTCCTATCTGTCCCTTGGGTTTGGTCAGGCACCACTTCTGGGAAGCCTTCCTTACATGGCATAGTCCAGTTTATGAGTTCCTCCTAAATTCTCCCCCAGCACCATGAGTATTTCTCTAACATGGTACTAATTGCATTGGGATTATAAACTCTATTTTCCAAACCAGACAGTCCCTTGAAGCCAAGGACTGCATCTTATTCCTCTTTGTGTCTTCAGCATCTGGCATCTAAGAGATGCCCCATAATGTTTGTCTACACTCACAGAAATCTATCTACACTGTCTAGAACCTACTCCAGTCAGGCCTTTATCCATCACTCCCAAACAGCACAAGGTGACCAATGACCTTCGTGTGGCCAAATCCAATGGTCAGTTCCCAGCTCCTCTGTGTGTCTGACTCTACTAATAACTCTCCTTTTAGAAGCCTCTTCTTCACTTGGCTTCTGGCACTCATTCTCTAGTTTCTACTGCTGTTTCACCAGTTGCTACTGCGTCATCTCTTTTGCTGTTTTCTCCTCATCTCTCCAACTCTGAAACATCAAGGTGCTCCTGAGCTCCATCCTCAGACCTCTTCTCTTCTGTCTACATTTACTCCCTAAGTGATCTCATACATCTCATGTCTTTAAATACCACTGATCCTTTGATACATACACATCTTATCTTCAGCCCTCATCTCTTTTGGTTGCAGATTTATATATACAAGTTCTTACATAACATCTCTACTTGGATGTCTTTAAGGCATTTCCTATTAACAATCCCCAAACTGAGCTGCTACCATCTTCCCTTCTCTAAACCTGCTTTTACTACAGTCTTCTCCGTTTCTATTAATGATATTTTTCCAGGTGTTTGAGCCCAAGCCACTGTTGCCATGCATGATCCTTCTATTTCTCTTTCAGTATAAATCCTGACCACTTTTCATTATCTATAGAGCTACCACTCCAGTCCAATCCGTTATCCTCTCTTGCCTAAATCACTGAAATTGTCTTATAATTTGTCTCTATGCTTCTGCCAATATCTCTATAGTCTCTTCCTCCTCTTTTAAAAAAAATCTTAATTATTTATTTGTTAGAGAGTGAGAGAGCACAGCAGGGGGAGTGGCAGGCAGAGGGAGAGGGAGAAGCAGCCTCCCCATTGAGCAAGGTGTCTGATGTGGGAAGATCCTAGGACCCCGGGATCATGACCTGAGCTGATGGCAGATGCTTAACTGACTGAGCCACCCAGGTGTCCCTCCTCTTTTTTAATTTAAGTCAGATCAAATCACTCGTTCGCATACAAACCCTCCAAAGGCCCCATGTGATCAGAGTTAAAGCCCAGATCTTCATAGTGGCTCTCCAAGACTTGTTTTCCTACTCCTCAAACACAATGAGAATGTTCTTGCCTCAGGGCATTTGCATATACTCTTACTTCTCCTGAATCATTCTTCTCCCTGGTTCATATCCTCAGATCTCTGCTCCAATGTCCTCTCATTAGAGGCTTTCCTGAACCAGCCTACATTCTATCCCTCTTACCCGCTTTGTGTTGTTTCTTAGCACTAGTCACCACAATTTCTTTATTGTTCATCTCTCCCACTATCATGTAAAACTCCATGATGTCTGTCATGTGGTCTGTATGCGTGCCTAAAACAGTGCTTGGCACATTGTAGGTGATCTGTGAATAATCACTAAATGAATAAATGAAAGGAAAGAAGGAAGGAGGAAAGGAGGAGGAGGAAAAATAACAGGCAGGAGAGAGGAGGAGGAAAGAAAAGAAACCAACGGTTGAGTGAAATGATGGTAGCTTTTGCTTACAGTGCACCAGAGGGATCCATTTTTTAATTATAGGAAAATTAAGCCAAAGTCCTGGTCAGCATTACCCCTTAGAGAGAACAAATTGACAGGGGCATGTTATGTACTAACTTAAATAGGTTGGGTGCTAAAAACTGCCAGGAGGATATTTTTGCAATGCCAGTCAAATTAAAGAATTCTTACCCAAATATGTGAGGTTTTTCCCTCATAAGACTAAACCAAGTAAGATTTCAAAAGAAATACACGCTCCAGACCAGCTGGAGGCTAGCCAGCAGAGAGAGTACAGAATGGTTACAAGCAGAGAGCTTGTTCTGAGGTTTTTGCCTTTGATGGATCCTGCAGCTGAGAAATTTGCTAACTAGAGTGGGTCAAGAAGTGTGCTTTAAACAAAGAACCCAGAGGACCACAACAGCTGCACAGCTGCTATCATTTAAATGCAGAAATATAGAAATTCTGGTAGTGTGATTTGGAACAAGGGCTGAAGCCGAAGGACCCTGTATTCTAATGTGAGCAGAAGTAGTAAGCCATTTTCCTAACCTCAGGCAAAGCACTTGGTCTTCTATCTTTCACTCAACTCAGGGAAGAAAAAAAAAGGGTTCAAAATGAGAACTTCAGTGGAAAAATAAGATTCCTTGCACCCGAGCCACATTCTCCTGTTAAGTGGCACATGTTCAGACCAGCTGGCCTCAGGCCCTGCTCAGCTGACGTGGAGCCCAAGCCCCACGGAGGCTGCAGGTGGCTCGGCCATCCAGGCTCCATTTGGGAAGCTCCACAGGCCCTGGGGTTTCTCAGTACTTACACTTCTCCTCTTTTCCATGTTTGCTTCTTCAGCTGCTTTCTGGTACCTTCAGAGAAGAGGGGGAGAAAGAGAATGTCCTCAATTAAATTATATTTTTACTTTTTAAATCTTTTACGAAATGACTTCTGCCTACGTATTTCTGCCAGCAAGTGTCTTTAATCAACTCTATCAGAGTGGCCCTCACTTCTGGCACTGTTCCAGTCATCTGGTCTGATCTAACAGAAAGATCCAAGGAGAGGAGGTCAAATGCTGGGAAATGATTAGGTAGAGCAGAAAGTCTGGGGTTTCAGTCCTACTTTTTTTTTTTTTTTTAAGATTTTATTTATTTATGTGACAGGCAGAAATCACAAGTAGGCAGAGAGAGAGGAGGAAGCAGGCTCCCTGCTGAGCAGAGAGCCCGATGCGGGGCTCGATCCCAGGACCCTGAAATCATGACCTGAGCCGAAGGCAGAGGCTTAACCCACTGAGCCACCCAGGCGCCCCTCAGTCCTACTTTAATCACTAATTTACTGTGATCTCTGGCAAGTCTCAGCTTCCTTACCTAAAAAATGGCTTTATATATCTACTTTCCATGTTGCTGTGAAGATTGAGATCACATGTGTAATAATGCTTTGGAATCAGTCAAAGGATAGAACACTGCATTGACCCAAGGATGCACATTTCCCCCACACTAATGCCTCTGAGATCTTCTAATTCTTGCCAAATGATGCAGAGGTAGTTATACTTCCTGGTCATGTGTGAATTTAATCTAAGCTGTTGGTATTGTCACTTTAGCTCAATGTATTTGATGGTATTGCACATGTTTTAAATGTCGCTTAAAATGTCTTTAAAGAAATTATATTATGATTTGGTATTGAAAGAAAAATTACTGTCTTAGGTATGTATGTATAAGGGTGATATGTGAGAAGTTTATGTGCTAAGTAAGCATCGGTTCTTTTAATTAGTATTTTTTCTTAGTGACGCATAAAATAGTGGCAAGGCTACAGGGGATGGCATCTTAGATTTGATAAACAGGCATGTATGGTTTAGGTATTTTAATTTTATTATTACTTTAATCATTTTTATTACTTGGACCAGAAGATCTCTGAGAAACAACTGAAGTCCCAGGACTTTTCAGGGGGGATCAGGTTTTCTCCATTTGAAGACAAAGATGGGCTGGGGGGGTCTAGGCTGCAGCAAATCCCCAGATCACCCAGAACCACCTCACCTGGCTTCCTCAGGGCCTCCAAGTCAAGCACGGAAAGGGCGATTACCCAGAGAATCCCCACCCCGTGACTCTCCTTGAGCCTACATGCCTACAACTCAGCATCAACACACCTTAGAAAAGGCCCACTTGTTCTCTGTCTTAAGGTAGAATTTCTGAATTCACAAGATATTTGGAGAAGGAAAAGGAAGTGAGAGAAAAAGATAAAAAGCAGAATGGGGAAGGGCCCCTGTCTCTGCCAAAAACAACTTTCAATTCAAAAATACCTTCATAAGTTCAGAATTCTCTTAGTGTGTGTTACACAGAATAACTTTGTTCAAAATGAAGGCCAGAAAAATGCCCTGGTTCTGGCACATAATATTTCAAATATAGTCAAAGGCTCTTCTCTCTCTCTCTCTCTCTCTTTCTCACTATATATATATACATATATATGTGTATATACATATGTATATACATATGTATATGTATACATATGTACATATATATACATATATATGTGTATATATATACACATATATATGTATATATATATGGCTTACCTGCTATATAACCTGGGTTAAATCACTCCATTTACTTGAGCCTCATCTATAAAATTAAATAACTATGTGAGAAGATTTCTAAGGTCTCTTCCAGTTCTGACACTGTTTGAATTTTAACAATCAGATATTAATAAGCATCTCATTCACCAGGCTGGGAATGACTCTGCAACTGACCAGAGCTTTTCAACAAAGTAGGGTAAAAGGCTTCCAAAAATCTCTGGTATTTCATTGACCAAAATAGGTTATGGAAGATAATGGGCAAGTGACAAGCTGGAAAGATACCTGGCAACTTATATTGCAGATTGATGACTAATTTTCATAAATTAAAAAGAACCCTTACAAATCAATAAGAAAACCACAAACAACTTAGTAGAAAAATGGCCTAGATACAAACCTACAGTTCACACAAAAGGTTATCAAATGGTTCTTAAATAAAAAGGATGTTCGAGACGCCTGGTGGCTCAGTTGGTTAAGCAGCTGCCTTCGGCTCAGGTCATGATCCCAGCGTCCTGGGATCGAGTCCCACATCGGGCTCCTTGCTCGGCGCGGAGCCTGCTTCTCCCTCTGCCTCTTCCTACCACTCTGCTTGTGCTCGCTCTCTCTCTCTCTAACAAATGAATAAATAAATCATAAAAAAAAAGGATGTTCAATTTCAAAATGAAAATTCCAACTACACTTAAATTCTTTACCTATAAAGTAGGAAAATTTTTTTTTTTAAAAAGCTAATATAGGGGTGCCTGGGTGGCTCAGTGAGTTAAAGCCTCTGCCTTTGGCTCAGGTCATGATCCCAGGGTCCTGGGATCGAGCCCCACATCGGGCTCTCTGCTCAGCAGGGAAGTCTGCTTCCTCCTCTCTCTCTGCCTGCTTCTCTGCCTACTTGTGATCTCCGTCTGTCAAATAAATAAATAAAATCTTTAAAAATAAATAAAAAATAAAAATAAAAAGCTAATATACTGGGATGTCTGGGTGGCTCAGTTGGTTAGGCATCTGCCTTCAGCTCAGGTCATGATCCCAGGTTCCTGAGACAGAGTTCCCCATCGGGCTCCTTGCTCAGTGGGGAGTCTGCTTCCCCCTCTGCCTGCTACTCCCCCTGCTTGTGCTCTCTCTGTCTAGCAAACAAATAAAATTTTTAAAAAAGCTAAATACTGAGGGTAAATTAATAAAGCCTTTATGGAAGGCATTTTGTCAATTTTACAAAATTCACAAAAGCACAAGTGTTGTGATTCATCAATTTTGTTTCAGAATTTGTCCCATAGATATATTCACAAAAGCAAAAATGACTTTTTTTTTAAAGATTTTATTTATTTATTTGACAGACAGATATCACAAGTAGGCAGAGAGGCAGGCAGAGACAGAGAGAGGGGGGGAGTAGGCTCCCCACCGAGCAGAGAGCCCAGGATTCTGGGATCATGACCTGAGCCGAAGGCAGAGGCTTTAACCCACTGATCCACCCAGGTGCCCCGCAAAAATGACTTTTATGTTAGACTATTTGTCATAGCATTAATTGTAACAACAAAAGACTAAAAACAAGATGAATGTCCATTATCAGAGGACTGGTAAAGAAATTACAACCTATTCCTGTTTGGAATACTATGCAGCTATATAAAAGAAAAAGGGATGGTGCTGATGGCTGCACAACAATGTGAATGTTCTTAATGCACTGAATTGTATACTTAAAGATGGCTAAAATGATAAATTACATGTTATATACATTTTACCACAATTAAAAAAAACAACAAACAGTGTGATATTGGCATAAAGACAGACATATAGATCAATGGAATGGAATAGAGCCTGAAGTAAACCCTCACGTATATAGTCAAAGGCTTCTCAACAAAGGTGCTAAGACCATCTAACAGGGAAAGGACAGTCTTTTCAACAAGTGATGCTGGGAAAACTGGATATTCATGTGAAAAAAAGATAAAAGTTGGACCCTTACCTAACACCATATACAAAATTAAGTCAAATGGACTGAAGACCTAAGAGTAAGAACTAAAACTATAAAACTCTTAGAAGAAAATAGGGACCGAGCTTCATGTCATTGAATTTGGCAATGATTTCTTGGAATAAAAGCAGAGGTAAAAAAGAAAAAGTAGACAAACTGAACTGTAACAAAGTCTGCTTCAAAGTAAATCATCAACAGAGTGAAATGGCAATCCATGGAATGAAAGAAAATATTTGTGAATCATATATCTGATAAGGGATTAGGATCCAAAACACAAAATTTTTTAAAAAAATAACAAATATGGGATAATATTGTACATACTATTCTTTTTTTGAGATTTATTTACTGTGGGGGGACAGAGGGAGAGGGAAAGAACCTCAAGCAGACTCCCTGCTAAGTATGGAGCCCAGTGCAGGGCTCAATCCCAGGACAGACCCTGAGATCGTGACCTGATCCAAAACCAAGGGTCCAACACTCAACTGACTGAGCCACCCAGGCAGCCCTGTACATACTATTTAGCATCTCCCTTTCTCCATTTCAGAACAGCTGAATTTTCATTTAAGCAATATGTTCCAAGCACTAGAAAAAAGTAGTAAAAGAAATAACCCAAAGAGATACAGTTCCTGCTCTCAGAGAGCTTACAGGTTAAACACATAAGCACATGAATATATATACACACACACATACACACATATATATACACACTTATATAACAATAAATCCTTCAAAGAAAAAGAACACGGTACTATGAAACAACCTAACAAAAGAACCAAATTGAGAAGGCGGTGGGTGGGGTGTGTGCGCGTGTGTGTTGTATGTATGAAGGAAAGTCTTGTTGGAAAAATGACCTTTAGACTGAGATCTGAAGTTTGACCAGAGGAGTTAGCCAGGCAAAACAAGGCCAGGGTGGGGGCGAGGGGTGGGGGAAGCATTCCAGGCACAGAAAACTAGCACATGCAAAGGCCCTGAGGCAAGAAAGTGTCTCAAGTGTATAAGTTACACAAAGAAATCCAGTGTTGCTGGAGCACAGTGAGAAAGGGAGACAGCAAGAGATGGTGTGGGGAGACAGGGTCTTTGTGGGCTACAGTGGGCATTTTGAACATAATCCTAGGTACAAGGAATGGGCGCTGATCCAATTCATGTTTTTGAAAGTGTGCTCCATAAAAATAAACTCAAAATGGCTTAAAGACCTAAATGTGAGACAGGAATCCATCAAAATCCTAGAGAACACAGGCAGCAACCTCTATGACCGCGGCCACAGCAACTTCTTCTTAGACATGTCTCCGAAGCAAGAGAAAAGCGAAAATGAACTATTTGGACTTCATCAAGATAAAAAGCTTCTGCGCAGCAAAGGAAATAGTCAACAAAAGTAAAAGGCAACCTACCAAATGGGAAAAGATATTTGCAAATGTCTTATCAGATAAAGAGCTAGTATCCAAAATCTATAAAGAACTTATCAAACTAAACACCCAAGAAACAAAATATCCTGTCAAGAAATTGGTAGAAGATATAAACTGACATTTCTCCAAGGAAGACATACAAAATGTCAACAGACACATGAAAAAATGCTCCCCATTACTCAGCATCAAGGAAATACAAATCAAAACCACAATGAGATACCACTTCACACCAGTCAGAATGGCTAAAAATTAATAAGTCAGGAAACAACAAATGTTGGCAAGGATGCAGAGAAAAGGGAACACTCTTACACTGTTGGTGGGAATGCAACCTGGTGCAGACACTCTGGAAAACAGTATGGAGGTTCCTCAAAAAGTTAAAAATAGAGCTACCCTACAGCTCACTACCCTACTACCCTACACTGATAAGGATCTATCCAAAGGATACAAACATAGTGATTCGAAGAGGCACATGGATCCCAATGTGTATAGCAGCAATGTCCACAATAGCCAAACTATGGAAAGAGCCCAGATGTCCATCCACAGATGAATGGATAAAGAAGATGTAGTATACATACACAATGGAATATTTCTCAGCCATAAAAAAGAATGAAATCTTGCCATTTGCAACAATGTGGATGGAACTAAATAACTGAAATAAGTCAGTTAAAGAAAGACAAATATCATATGATTTCACTGATATGTGGAATTTAAGAAACAAAACAGATGAACATAAGGGATGGGAAGGAAAAATAAAATAAGATGAAAATTGAGATGGAGGTAAACCAAAGAGACTTTTTTTTTTTTTTAAGATTTTATTTATTTATTTGTCAGAGAGAGTGAGCACAGGCAGAGAGGCAGGCAGAGGCAGAGGGAGAGAGAGAAACAGGTTCCCTGCTGAGCAAGGAGCCCGATGTGGGACTCGATCCCAGGACGCTGGGATCATGACCTGAGCCGAAGGCAGCCGCTTAACCAACTGAGCCACCCAGGCGTCCCCCAAAGAGACTCTTAATCATAGGAACAAACTGAGTGTTGCTGAAGGGGAGGGGTTGGGGGGGACGGATAAGAGGCTGATGAGCATTAAGGAGGGGACTTGATGTAACAAGCACTGGGTGTTATATGCAATTGATGAATCACTAAGTTCCTCCTCTGAAACTGATAATTAAAAAAGTTAAAAAGTAGCCTAAAATAAAACAAAATAGTGCTCCAGAGACTGTCTGGAGAATTGACTGGAGGGACTGAGAAAGAGGTGGCATTAGTGAGAGGTGATGCTGGCTATGACCCAGGTTAAGTGGTCTTGAAGAGAAAGAGAGTGAATAGACTTGAGATGTATTTCAGAGGTGGAATTAACAAGATTGGCCATGAGGGAGGGTGTAGATGCAGTCAAGAACGATTCCCAGGTTTCTGGCAGCTGAGTCAATGGAATCACTGTTTACGGAGATGGGGAATTCTGGAGGAGGAACAAATTTGGGGATGGGGGAGATAAGGAGTTCAGTGTTAGCCATGTGGTGGTAGCAGTGATTAGATACATGTGTCTAGAGCTCAGAAGAGAGATCTGAGCTAGCAATATAAATTTAGGACTTGTCTGTCCACAGGTGGTAAAGCCATGGGAGTATATGAATGATACCATCTACGAAGAGTGTGTAGTGCAGAGAAGAGATCCTAAAGACTCTTAACATTTAGAAGTCAGAAGAGAAGAAAGAGGTGATAAGAGGGAATGACAAGGGAAAGACAGAGAGGTGGTAGAAAACCAGGAAACTGCCAGAGAAGCCAAGAGAAGGAAAAATGTGGGAAGGACAAAGTGTTGAGAAGTCATGCGAGACAAAGGCTACAAGCACAGGAGGCTCAGGGAACCCTGGCAGTCCTCCTCCATTATAACTATAATTAAGTCACCCATACTCTTTAATGCGCATTTGGGTTGTTTCCAGTTTTTACCATTACAAATAGCACTTTGGTGAGTGTTCTTGTACATATATTTTCCCCCACTTGCACTAATACATCTGTCTGACAGTCTCTAAAAATGGAAATGCAGGGGGAAAGTGGATTATAGAGGGAAAGGAACTTACAATTGGCCTTGAACCTTGTTTCCACACCCCCCTGGGTAATCATCTACAGTATATACTACAGCAACGACACGATCTACGATCTACGAGAGGCAGAGCCAATCAGCAGACAGGTTTATTTTCAGTCAATTGTTCTCCAAGGCAAAGTATTTACACTGTGGTTAGTTGAGTAAATAAGCTCAAAGGTTCCTTTCCCTTTACTGTCTTAACAGAAACATAGATTTAAAGTAAGAAGCCCGGAATAGTTTTCATCTTCAATCCTGTCCTTTTAGCATGAGGCATCTGCAAGACACAGGTGTATATGCTGGTGGCTGTCTTGAATTATGTTTTGAAACTCCCACTTCAATCTCCCCACCCTTTATTTATAATGAGGTATTGCTAAACAGCAGACACACAGGGAGGAAAGGTTGCATACCTCTGCTTTCTTCCAAGTCATCGCCTTGGGGTTTTTTCCATTTTGCACTCTCAGGATGCTAAGAGAGGCTTAGGTGACATACTGCTGAATTCAGTGTGAGACTAGGATTCAGGCCTCAGACTCTCCTCAAAGGAACTCAGAGCAACTAGCATTATTCTGACGACAAAATGTGAAGGTTGCCGATGTTGGGCCAGGGAGGGGACAGGCATTGTGAAGATCCAAATTTGAGGTAAAAAATATTTGCAGTGACATTTCTATAATTAAAATCTCATCCCTCTTCCCTTCCCAGATTGTCTTGTCCTCCAGTCTCCTCTCCTTCACACACAGAATTTAATCTTGCAACTGCTCATTAATGCTCAGCTGTGGGGCAGGCAGCTGATGGAGGACGCTAAAATTATCTTGGCAGTAATAACAGTGCCTCAAACTTTTCTAAGGCCAGAAAAGAGTTCCTGAGCTATGACTCTTGCTTGTATGCCCTCAAATAGAGCGAAGGGAAAATGGAAACTCCCAAGTTTTAGGCAATGTATTTTCCTCTGGAACTATTTCACCACTAAAATATTACAGAGAAGCAAAAGTGGCGGTGGGGGAGGGGGTGCGTGTGGGGGAGAGGAAGTTAGCCAGAGAGATCTGAGGGTCAATTTTTTCTTAATGAAGGAAGAATAGTCAGAGAAGACTAAATATAAAGCATGTTCTTTCTTCAGACTATGTTATAGGGAAAGTTATCACAAGAGCGGGAGAAACTGTGACATGGGGGGAGGCTGGTGGAGGGCAGGGATCTGTGGGCTTTATTCAGCTTTGCCACTATCTTGGGGTGTGAACTGCACCATAATTGCTGGATATCAAGTTCCTTGTCTGTGAGAGGAATGGGGCAAAGGTTAGCCAGATCAGGGATTTTAAAATTATTTTCACTGCAGAATCCTCTCTTCAAATGATATCTTTAGAACCTAACATATAAAAGAGATCAAAGCAGGACGGCTGGTGTGGAAGGTCTCAGGCTCAGCCCTTCAGATCTTCCCATCTTCCCAGAACTGGCCCCTGAGGTTCCTCTGAGGAACTCAATTAAGATAAGTTGGAAACCACTGAGCTAGATTCCCTTTACTTCCAAAAATA
Source organism: Taxidea taxus jeffersonii (assembly GCA_003697995.1). Lineage (NCBI taxonomy): Eukaryota > Metazoa > Chordata > Mammalia > Carnivora > Mustelidae > Taxidea > Taxidea taxus. The sequence continues at coordinate 11,134 of RCUC01140048.1, read as the reverse complement.
TAAGAGTCAAAGAGGAGTCTGCTGCCAAGAAACCAAATTCCCAAAACAGTAACATTTTAATCAAGCAAAGGATTATGTTATGCTGAAGTCAACGATGAGTAAAACCAAAGCTAGCAGCTTGAATGGACTCATCAATAGGACCTTTCTTACCTCAAATTTAATGATTTATATAGTATAGAGGTTCAGTAAAAGAAACAAGTCTGGAGCTACAAAGGACTCATAAGATGCAAGCTCTGATGTTAGAAAAATTTCTCTTATGTACAAATAAATGTAAAATGTGCTAAAAATGAGAAAGTAAAGCCCAGCTAATTCTATAAACATTAGCCAGATTAAGCTTCCCCCAAATACTACTTTTACAGTAATCTCTGATCAGAAACCTTCTAAGGTTTCCTACAGTCTCTTAACTAGTCTTGTGGAGGATTTACGAATTCTAAACCCCGTAACTGGAGGGTGTTTGAAAATAAGAGAAAGTCAGGTCACCAGGTTAGTATTTGCTTTGTGGAACCTAGTCCGGCAATCTGCTTTGGGAACCTATGGTGAATGAACTCTAAAAGCCATAAGCAGTATCAGCAATGTCAATTCAGAGTCTCTGCTGAGCATGAGATGGAAAAGAGGTCCACGCTGAGTCTCTGGTCTTTACTGTCCTAAGTGCACATCACACCCTGTCACCCTGTAGTACTTTTGTGCCTTATACCTCCTGTGGTTCTCTGCAATGTCACCACCGTCCTCTCAGCCAACCAAATACAATTCTGTTCATTCCTCAAAACCTGCTCAGTACATTAGAATATATGAATCAGATGAAAAATACTAGATAGAAACAAATTCAGATACTGTATGCTCACTGTGTTCTCAACTATACAACAGGCCTAAGGTCCCTCCCTCATACAGTTTTTTTTTTAAAGATTTTATTTATTTATTTGGCAGAGATCACAAGTAGGCAGAGAGGCAGGCAGAGAGTGAGGGGGAAGCAGGCTCCCCGCGGAGCAGAAAGCCCGATGTGGGGCTTGATCCCAGGACCCTGGGATCATAACCCGAGCCGAAGGCAGAGGCCTTAACCCACCGAGCCACCCAGGCACCCCCCTCATACAGTTTTTGTTAGGATTAGAAATAGTATCTGTTTCTACTAAGAATCTAGCAGGGTGCCTGGCACACTGATTCTGTTAATGGCTTGGGACTTACAGTTTTGCACAGCTGTCCTTTGCCCTTAAAACCTTCACGAAGAAAAGACAGTCACCCTGCTATGCTATGAGAAGGTGACCTCCAAGACTGCTTTTTTACTTTCTCTCTGCAAGATTAAGAAGGCCCCGAAGATGAACTGCTTTTCCAACTTCCTAACTCTCATCAGTGCTACAAGACCTGATTCCTCTTTTTTTTTTTTTTTTAAAGATTTTATTTATTTAGGGGCGCCTGGGTGGCTCAGTGGGTTAAGCCTCTGCCTTCGGCTCAGGTCACCATCCCAGGGTCCTGGGATCAAGCCCCGCATCGGGCTCTCTGCTCAGCAGGGAGCCTGCTTCCTCCTCTCTCTGCCTGCCTCTCTGCCTACTTGTGATCTCTGCCAAATAAATAAAATCTTAAAAAAAAAAAAAGATTTTATTTATTTATTTGACAGAGAGAGAGAGAGAGAGATCACAAGTAGGCAGAGAGGCAGGCAGAGAGAGAGAGAGGGAAGCAGGCTCCCTGCTGAGCAGAGAGCCCAATGCGGGACTCGATCCCAGGACCTTGAGATCATGACCTGAGCCGAAGGCAGCGGCTTAACCCACTGAGCCATCCAGGTGCCCCTGATTCCTCTATCTTGAGAATTGTCCTGGGCAGGGGTGGATGACAGAATAAAGTAGTGGGAAGGGATCTGAGGAAGGGGTGAGAGTTGCACTGAAGCAACCAACCGAGGTAGGCAGGGAAGGAAGTGAAGCCAGGAAGAAGACCGAAATCCAGGGCCTAGGTGTCCTGTTTTGGCCCAAGAGCAGAATCAGTGGGAATAAAAGAGTGGAACAGTATTAGGACAGGAGGCTGCAATCAGAGACGGTATTCCCAATGTACATTCCAGAGGTAGATTCTGCGTTATGATAAGGCTGGGACTGGATGAAAGGCCCTGACAGACAATGTGCAGGTTGAAGAAGTAGGGAAGATCAAGAAGTTAAGAGTCCAGAGTATGAAACAGGTTCAGTGGACCAGTGATTCTTCACTGGGAGCCCTACTGGCCCTGGGGGACTTTTGAAAATGTGTGAGGGAATCTTACTGGGGTTTCCCTTCCACCCCTCCCCTCCCTTTTTTTTGGATGCCACAATGAGGCACTACTAGCATTTGGAGGAAGGCAAGATGATGAACATCCTGCAGAAGGAAGGTCTGCCTCATGGAAAATGCCCACAGCACTCTCACTGAGAGACACTGAGAAGAGAATGAAGCTAGAAGCTAGTGTCCCCAGTGGAGGTGAGGAGCTTGGCCAGGCGGCTGGCACACCACTGCAATGAGGGGGAGGATAAAAAGAGTCTAGTTAGATGTGAACCTCAAAGCACAGGTTTAGAACTTCAGAACAAGGAGTGAAACACAATGGATGGGAACCAGTAGGAGAGATGTAGGAGAGCAACAACCTTGACTCCTGGCCCCAGGATATTTCAGGGAAGCATGTGCAGAAAGAGTAGGCGGCCAGGGCTCTGAGACAGAATGCAAGAGGAGGGAAAGCCAAGTTCAGCTACAAAGAGGTGGGGCTAGCCAGGGTGAAAAGGGTAAGAATGTGAAGAAGTCTTTCTGCAGAAGAGGGAGTTTCCAAGTCCCATTAATCACATCTCAACAAAGTCCTAATTCCTTGTCTTCCTTTCTATCCCTGCTGCCCTCCACACTCAAGAGCTTTGGGTTCTTGAGAGAGCCTTATGGCTCTTCTCTATGCTATCAATCTCTCACCTTGCCAGTCTACCTTTTACACCATTGCCAGAAACATCTTTCTAAAATACAAGTCTGATCATGTCATTCTCTGCATGAAAACCTTCAACTGTTCCCATTGTTCATCTAACTAAATCCCAAACTTAGGATGGCATCCAAGGCCTATCACCTGGCTAACCTGAACTGTACCAGTCACTTCTCCCTTTTGTATTTCTCCATGTTGGACTTCTTGCCTTCCTATTTCCTTTATTCATGGTCAGTTTCCACGATCCTCTGTTGGAACCAAGCAGAAACCATATTCATCCTGTTTTATGTTCAAGTTTACCGCTGCAAGTTCACAAGTCTCTTCCACAGAAGGTAAACTAAACATCCCTGAAGGTAAAATTCACCTAGGATACTTGCTGAAAACACAAATTCCTAGGCCGCATCCCAGACACATGGAATCAGAATCTTTTTTTTTTTTCCCCAGTTAGATTAGTGCGAGGACTTTCCTTTTATCGTCTATTAGAACAGCCACTAGAGAGTTTTGAAAAACGATGGACGTGATGTGTTTTATGTTCTTGAAGGTCATCTTGTCTGTAGCGTGGATAATTGGCTGTATAGCAGCAAAAGTGGAAATAGAGAGGCCATTCAGGGAGCTACTGCAGAAAACTAAGGGGAGATGGAGGTAGCTTGGACTTGGCGTGAGAGCCGTGCAGATGCTGAACAGTGGTCAGATTGAAGACACATCTGAATGTAAAGCTGACATGCTGCTGCACGGTTAAGGCTGAAATGTGCCTATGAAATTTCTTAGTGTTGGTCACCTACGTAACTGCTCCTTGTTACTGTGAGTGAGTGTGGGTATTTATCAAACTTCTTTCGGAATCTTAGGTTGCCAGACCCTGCTAAGTAAGACCAGAGCACTACCTGTATAAAATATTTGATAATGCCCCAGGTTGCTGGATGGACTACTCTAGAAAAGAAGAAATTATTTCTAAAATAACATCTTGCATTGTTGTAACACAGACTCTGAATATTTAGGGGAGGGGCCAGGGAAGCCATAGAAGATGGTTTTTAAAACATGTCAAAAAAAACCCCTTTGATATCCCTCCATGAGAAAGTATAGCCAGGGGCGCCTAGGTGGGTCAGTTGGTTAAGTGTCTGCCTTCAGCTCAGGTCGTGACTTCTGGGTGCTGGGATGGAGCCCCGCCTCGAGCTCCCAGCTTGGCGTGAAGTCTGCTTCTCCCTCCCTCTGCCTCTCCCGCTGCTTGTGCTCTCTCTCTCTCTCCCTCTCAAATGAATAAATAAAATCTTAAAAGCAAAAAAAAAAAGTACAGTCAAATTCCCCTCCCTCTGAAAATGGGCCAGCCTTAGGGGCTGGCTTCCAAAGAAGACAATGTGGCAACAATAATTCTGTGTAACTTCTGAGGCTAGGTCATAAAAGGCCACACAACCCCTGACCCTGAATCCCTTCTTCTTTTGTTTCCTCCCTCCCTCTACCTCTGGATGCTTGCCCTTGGAACCTAGCTAACTAAGCCAGGCAGCCACATGGAAAAGCCATGTGTAGGTATTCTGACCAGGGCTCTAGCTGAGATCCCAGTAGACTGCCAGCAGCAACAACCCGACTTGTGAGTGAGTGAGCCTTTGGATGATTTTGGGCCCCATCATTGAGCCACCCCGGCCAATGCCAAGGAAAGTAGAGGCAAGCCCTACTCAAACTAAAGATTCACAAGCAAAATATGTGTTCGTATTTCAAGCCACTAAATTTGGGGGATTTTTTTCCTTATGTGACAACAGATAACTGGAACATCATATTATTAACAGGCACTCCATGTGAGAAGATGAAGGAAGTTAGGGGACTTCATTTACTATATAAATTATACTAACCTATACTATTAATTTCCTTGAGGTCAAGGATTAAATCTTAAGAGCTTTCCATATCTCTATCTGAAATATCTTCATTGATTTTCTTGTTTTGATATGAGCAATACATGTTTGTTATAAAATTATAGTAATACAAAATGCATAATGTGGAAGGTAAAAGGACCATGCAGTCTCCCTCCACCTTCACTCTACCTTAAGCAGCAACCAAGGTCAAGAGCTTGGAAGGGCAATGTTTTCCACAGAGCAAGTGCGTGATGCATTTGTTACTGAAGAAAAGAAAGGTGAAGAAAAGGTAGATTATAGAAACCTCCTATTGGTATTTAGCTGTATGCTAGATAGAGCTCCCAGAATCATTTTCTTCAAATTTTGACCAACTTTTTTCCCTTAAATGTATAAGAGCTTCCTATTAATTAACAAACTCTACTCATGAGGTAAACCTACCACTTGTCCTAAGCTCCTCCTCTGTTTCAGTGAAGTCAATGTGTTTGCCATCCCTGGAATATTATTTACATATCCTATCCCTTCTACATCTGTCGGGTGCCTACTCTGTTCCAGTCACCATGCTATACACTACCATACATGTGCAAGGCATATAAAATCAGCAGGAAAGGGACCCTCATATCAAAGAATTAATGGTCCAAGCAGGGGGGGTCAGCAAACTTTTTCTTAAAGGATCAGATAATAAATATTCTAGACTTTGAGGCCATATGGTCTCTGGTCTCTGCTGCAACTTTGCTCCTATAGCATGGAAGCAGCCAAAGACAATGCACAAATGGATAGAGCCATGTTCCAATAAGCCTTATTTACTAAAATGGGCAGCCAGCAGACCACAGTTTGACCACAGAGTTTGCACTGTTCAGCAGAACGTTATGCAATGGGGATATGTTTCTGTGATCTCCAATATGGTAGCCACCAGCTACACTGGAATGTGGCTAGTACAGCTGATGAACTGAATTTTAAATATTATTCAAATTTAATTAATTTAAATTTAAATAGGTATATATGTAGTGGCTATTATATTGGGTAATGTAGATATAGAGTATGCCTAACACTCCCTTCAACTAAATCAAAACTTGCCTCAGAACTCATCTCAACTGGAAAACCTTCCTCACTAGCTTCTGCCCATGAGCATCACTTTCTCTCCCTTACTCTGTTCCTAGTCCCTACTCCCATTCATTTTGGATTTGCTGACACTTTGCTTAAGAGCTATGTGTTTTATAATTACCTTTTGTGTTTGTAACTTTTTCTTTTCCCAACTAAAAAAAAAAATTCCAGGATAGAGAATGTGTCTCCTGATTATTACCATCTTCTCCACAGCGCCTTGTATGATGCTTAAATTTCAGAAGGTGCTCAATAAGGCCATTTTACACCATGTACTTTCTTTACTGATTTCCCTGACAGTTGGTAATGTTTGCTCAAGACAGATGGTCCTTCTGGACCAGGATCAGCACTTACTTGGAGAATATTTCTACAATAGCCGATGACTTGTTCTTGTTGACAAGGGAAAGTTCTTTGGCCGTTACCCTCAATGATACTGAAGTCCATTGCCGTCTATTAAACGGAGCTGATTCCATCTCGTCTACAGATACTGAAATACCTCTGCAAAAAAGAAAGCAAGAATATTAGACACAGAAGAGGATTCTCCAGCATCCAAGGACTGGCAGTAGTGAGCCTTGAGAGAATAGAAAGCTCTAGACCAGCAGAACCACACTCCTCTACTGGTTCTCTCGAAAACTACAACCTTGGTCAAATGATTCAATATCTGGGTTGCAGTTTCCTGTAAAATGAGAAGGTTAGACCAGATGATCTCCAAGGTCTCTTCCAGTTCCATCATTTTATGACTGACCTTACTGGGCAAACATCAGTTGGCCTTCCCCTGAACCTAAGTCTGTTCCAAAGTCACATTTGGAGTGAAATGTTCCACTCTTCTGAGTTACATCCCAGGGGAAGTACAACTGGCATCTCTGTAGATTCAGGTCCAAATTAGGTTCTACATCCAAGTTTCTTTTGGCTGCTCTCTCTCCCCAAACTCTGCGGCACTGACCACTTGGTTTGGAGAGAGAGCTGGGGACACCTCATGGTATCAAGGGCTTTAAGTCGAGATAGATTTTACTTGAAATCATAACTTTTGTTCACCTGAACAAACTGTATAATCTTTTCAGTTTTAGTTTTTTCTGCTTAAAAAGGAAGACAATACCTACCATTACAAGTGTTTTGATATGGATTTAAGGAGATGATATGTTTTAAATACTAAGTACATTTTAATAGGATTAAGAACATTTTAAGTATAATATATTAGAATTAGCTTTTGTTAGAATTCTTATTATTTTTACATTTTAACCATCTTAACAACTGGGGGGAGTATAATGCACTTTTTAAAAAAGATTTTTTAATTTATTCATTTGAGAGAGAGAGAGAGTATGAGCAGGGGAGGGCGGGGTCAGAGAGAGAGAGAGAGAGAGAGAGAAGCCGACTCTGCTGATCAGGGAGCCTGACGCAGGGCTCAATCCCAGGACCCTGGGATCATAACCTGAGACGATTAACTGACTGAGCCACCCAGGCGTCCCAGTATAATGTACTTTAAATTCAGAGGACAAAACCCCTATTCTGAAATTCTTTTCTAAAATCCCTTAGAGTCAAAGAATACATAAAGCCATGCTCCTGAAATCATCCAGTCTCTAGCCATTAATCTAGGTTGTTTGGTTTTCGTCCCAGAAATTACCAAAGGAGTTTCTGCCTTAGTAATTACCAAAGGAGTTCCAACCTTTGTCCAGAAGAGGTAAGATTAGAAATGAGCCAACAGTTTCCTTATTTGAAGAGTGAAAACTACTACTCACCGGCCTCTTGACAACCACAAAACATAACTGATCTGACAGAATGCACGGTTCATCAGGTACTGCTTCTAACAACCTTGACAACAACGGAACACTGTGTGCTTGACCAAGCAGCTTGGGCTGCCATTTCACACTAAAAGTCCTGTGATGTGAACTAAGTAATCAGCCACCCTAAAAGTCCACACCACTTTCCCACCTGCAGTACTTGTTCTTCCAACTCAAGCATTGTCTGAAAATAATGCTAATTTTATTGTTTTTGTTAACTTGTTAGTCCCCATGTTGGAAGGTAACATAGAAGCCTCTCATGGTAAGGAGGTCTGACATTAGAGACAGATGCATCTAAGTGGGAGTTTGGGCCATTCCTAAAACTTAGATTTCTCATCCATAACAAAAGTACTTCCTTCATAATACCCTTATGAGGAATAAATAAGATAAAGAAGAAAAGACCCTGACACAGAATAAGTCATAAGTGTTGGTTTATAATAATATCTCTTTTCCTGGATAAAATAATCTTAATTCTACACGGTTTTTTTTGTTTGTTTATTTGCGAGAGAGAGAGGACATGAAAGCAGGGAGCGAATCTCAAGCAGACTCCATGCTGAGTGCAAAGCCCAATTCAGGACTCGATCTCATGAGCCTGAGATCACGACCTGAGCCAAAATCAAGAGTCAGATAGATGCTCAACCAATTGAGCCACCCAGGGGTCCCTCTACATATGTTCTTTGAAGTAAACTTGAATGTACAAATAATATATATTTATTTGTCTATCTGCTTTCCAGTTTGTATATGACTCACCAAACATTGTCAGTCCTTATCCTAATGAGAGAAAGACACAAAAGCAACAAACAGTTCAGCTAAACTTAGTCATGTAAAACTACAATAATGACCCTTTGGGCCAAGTTTAAGAAATACTGAACAACGCTTTAAGACACTGTTTGGTACAGGGACGCCTGGGTGGCTCAGTTGGTTAAGCAGCTGCCTTCGGCTCAGGTCATGATCCCAGCGGCCTGGGATGGAGTCCCACATCGGGCTCCTTGCTCAGCAGGGAACCTGCTTCTCCCTCTGCCTCTGCCTGCCTCTCTGCCTGTGCTCGCTCCTGCTCTCTCTCTGACATAAATAAATAAAATCTTAAAAAAAAAAAAAAGACACTGTTTGGTACAACTGTGCTTCCAATGCAGATGTGGGTATAAATGGCAGTGCTTCTACAGCAATCAATTCTGGATCAAAGGAAAAAATATAAAAGACATGTTCTCAAATTTATTTATAAAAAGGAAAACTCAGAGGCACCTGGGTGGCTCAGTGGGTTAAAGCCTCTGCCTTGGGCTCAGGTCATGATCCCAGGGTCCTGGGATCAAACCCCAAATAGGGCTCTCTGCTCCAAGGGGGGCCTGCTTCCTCCTCTCTCTCTCTGCCTGCCTTTCTGCCTACTTGTGATCTCTATCAAATAAATAAATAAATAATCTTTTTTTTAAAAAAAGGAAAAAATCATTATTTAAGGGACTGAGTGTAGTTTAAAAAAAAAAAAGGAGTTTAATTCCTAAGTCTAATTCCATGGTTTTGATTAATCTTAGACAGAAATCCAAGAAAAGTTAGAATATCTATCTTGGTGTATGGCTAGGCTAAGCATGCTTTATATTCAAGGAATGAGATAGCTCACACCCTGACCATACTTCCCTTTACAGAAGCAATACTGTTAATTTCTTAACAATGTGATTAGCATCCTATGAAACAGACAAAGGTAAGAATCAGAATATGATTTTTGATAGACTTTGGTATCAGGTTACTGAGTAACCAGCTACTTTCTATAAGGTATAGGGAGATGGCCTGGCCTAAATAGTATAAAATCTTTTGACTGGAAGTTGGGAGGGGGTGTCCCTGCTCATCAGGGAGTCTGCTTCTCCCTCTCCCTCTGCCCCTCTCCCTGTTCATGCTCTTTCTCTCTCTCTCTCAAATAATAAAATCTTTATAAAAAATCTGTTGGTTTGCTGACATGTACACAAATAATCATAGCACAAAGCTGAATGTGGTTAGAGGTAATGCAAGATCTAGGAGTAGGGGATCTGATTTTCTGGCTTGATGGGAGGGAGGGGAAGAGATATCAGATTGACTTGGGACTTACAGGTGAATAGAATTTCATCAACTGAGGGCAGGAGGAGGAAAGTATATCCCAGAGAGAGAGAACAGCATTACACTGTCAGGGAGTTGAAATAGCATAGAATACTTCAATGGAGTTGACTGTAGGAACATGGGTAGTCGAAGATAAGATAGGAAAATAATGGGGCCAGCATGGGAAAAGCCTTGGAAACCATATTAAGGAGTTCCGGCCATATTCCAATGGTGGAAAGAACTAATCTGTGAGTGAGCAGAGATAAGGACTAGTCTTAACATGCCACTCCCTAGCACAGGTGACCTTCATGGCAAATCAAAAAAATAATTTCCCAGAGCCCCACACCCACATCTATAAGATAAGAGTTTTAGGGTGGATCACGCAGAGTCTCTATGGTGGAACATGGGAAGCTTCTAAAAAAGCAAGTAACATAATGGGAAATATGTTTTAAAAAGCTGATTCTGACTCTTAATGTCATAAAACAAACTGAGGGGGGTGGGGGGAAGAGGGGTTGGGAGAGGGTGGTGGGGTTACATTATATGTTTAAATAAAGCTTAAATAAAAAATAAATAAATAAATAAATAAATAAATAAAAAATAAAAGCTGATTCTGGGGGTGCCTGGGTGGCTCAGTGGCTTAAGCTTCTGCCTTCAGCTCAGGTCATGATCTCGGGGTTCTGGGATCAAGGCCCCCATCAGGCTCTCTGCTCATCGGGCAGCCTGCTTCCCCCTCTCTCTCTGCCTGCCTCTCTGCCTACTTGTGATATCTGTCAAATAAATAAATAAATAAAATATTTTAAAAAATAAAATAAAAGCTGATTCTGCAGCAGTGTATAACTTGGTAAGAAGGAAAAAGACTGTAGTCTAATTTACTTGTCAAAAAGATCCTAAAACTGGGGGCGCCTGGGTGGCTCAGTAGGTTAAAGTGGCTGCCTTCTGCTCAGGTCATGATCCCAGGGTCCTGGGATGGAGTCTGAGCAGAGAGCCATTGGGCTCTCTGCTCAGGAGGGAGCCTGTTTCTCCGTCTCCCTCTGCCTGCTGCTCTGCCTACTTGTGCTCTCTCTCTGTCAAATAAATAAATAAAATCTTTAAAGAAAAAAAGATCCTAAAACTGTCAATATAATCAAGGTTTACATTAGGATGGGGGGAATGGTAAGGTGGGAAAGAGAACTGACAATTCTTAGAATAAAATGGACTTAGGGATAGAGAAGAAATCCACACTGGCATCATTAAATTTGAATGATTAGATGTTGTTGTCTTTTTTTTTTTTTCTTTAAAGAGATTGTATTTATTTGGCAGACAGAGATCACAAGTAGGCAGAGAGGCAGGCAGAGAGAGAGAGGAGGAAGCAGGCTTCCTGCTGAGCAGAGAGCTCGATACAGGGCTCGATCCCAGGAGATGTGGGGCTCAATTCCAGGACCCTGGGATCATGACCTGAGCCGAAGCAGAGGCTT
>RCUC01140047.1:0-20063 GCA_003697995.1 Taxidea taxus jeffersonii | reverse complement strand
GGGGGGGCATCACCTAATGGTGATGTTTCCCAGGGAAATGTATTGTTAATCCAAACCACTTAATCAACCTTATGAACTCAGTGTAAGTGGTGGTGCTTTTCTTTTGTGAGAAGAGCTCTCTGGGGAGGAGCAGTTAATTCCTTTGGTTTAAAACTTACTTCTCTCATCAGCGCATGAAAAGATGCTCAACATTACTCCATCATTAGGGAAATGCAAATCAAAGCCACAATGAGAGACCACTTCACACCCATTAGGACGAGGACTCCCCCAAAATTGAAAATAACAAGTGTTGGCAGGGGTGTGAAGAAATGGGAACCCTTGTGCCTTGCTGCAGGGCATGGAAAGACTGTAGTCACTGGAAAACCTTATGGCGGTTCCTCAAAAAATTAAATGTAGAATTGCAGTCTTATCCAGCAACCTTACTTTAGTATATACCCCAAAGAATTGAAAGCATAGAGCTGAACAGATGGTTGCATATCCACGTTCACAGCAGCAAGTAACAATTTGCAGTGGCCAAAAGGTGGAAGGGACCCGAGTGTCCGTCAGTGCTTGAATGGTTAAACAGAGTGTGGTGTGTACACACAATGGAATATTATACAGCCTTAAAAAGGAAGGAGATTCAGACACAGGCTACAGCTTGCATGAAGTCTGAGGACATCCTGCTAAGTGAAATGAGCTAGTCATGAAAAACCGAATACCCTATCATTCCACTCATATGAGGTACCTAGGGTCGTCGGATTTATAGAGAGAGACAGGGACCGAGGGGAGCGGCGAATGGGAACTTAGTTTCTGATGGGTTTAGAGTTTTAGTTTTTTCTTTTTGTTTTTGTTTTTAACCTTTTTTTAAAGATTATTTGTTTATTTATTTGATAGAGATCACAAGTAGGCAGAGAGGCAGGCAGAGAGAGAGGAGGAAGCAGGTTCCCCGATGAGCAGAGAGCCAGATGTGGGGCTCGATCCCAGGACCCTGAGACCATGACCTAAGCTGAAGGCTGAGGCTCTAACCCACTGAACCACCCAGGCGCCCCGAGTGTTTTAGTTTTGATGAAGAGTTCCGTGGTGGATGGGGTTGGTGGTAGTTGTCATGCAACGGTGTGAATGTGCTTTTAGGCACTGACTCGTGCATTTAAAAATGGCCAAAATGGTAAATTTTATGTTGCATTTATTTTACTACAATAGAAAAAATACCTTATTTCTTGATTGATTCAGTTGTGGGCATATACCATGTGGGACAGTGTGTTTTGGGCAGAGGGGACAGATTTGAGAAGACCAGCTCCTTCCCGGGATGGCCCTGGGGGAGGGGGCAAGCTGGGGCTGTTGCAGGTGTTATGGGAGCACAGTAGAGGATGTTCGAGGTCAGGGGAGGCTTCATCAAAAAAAAAAAGTCTACTTGGGCTGAGTCACTGGGGATGGGTTTGTTTTTCATAATGAGAGAGTATCGCAGATAATGTTTTCCTTTCAGGGCAAGTAAGTCAGGAGTCAGACTTTTGTGCCGTCAAGTCACAAGTGAAATTTATTGCTAATCAGCCATGTGACGCGTAATTGCTTTTCATTTCCTTATTTTTCCAGAAGAGAGATTTGTTTAGATATTTGGTTCCCTCACTGATTACACTGGAAGTTTTTCATTTGTTTTGACAGCTCCATTTTTTAATTGGGCACTGACTCCCCCATTACATAGGAAGCCCCTGAGAAAAGGGATTGACCTCTTTGGGCAAAAGAAGAGAAGAGCCAGAGCCAGAGCCTTGCGGAAGGAGAAACTGAGGCTCCGAGGGGCATGTTGCTGAATGGCACAGGGCGTGTGGTGCGTGTCAAAGGCGAGGTCTGTCTGGCTGCCCACCATCCCAGCAGATGCTCTTGGGGCTAGTTCTTTGTACTGAGTTGTCACCCTCTGCTTTAACCAGGAGTCAGGGCTCAGGCCTGGACCTGCTCCATTCCTGCAAGACCGGGAGGTCGCTGAGCTTGTCTGGCTACAAGAGGAGTTTTCTCCCTCTACTCAGTGGAGCAGCCTCTTGGTCTGGGTCCTATGGGAGGGAGGAAGCTGGCCGCCACAGCTCATCCGGGTCTGGACATTGGACTGGCATTTTCCCTGCATCTCGAAGCAAGCCTGAGAAGCCCGTGTGACCGCACTTTCCCTCATTGGGCAGTGTTGTCACATGACAAGGGGGGGTGCCTTTTCCCCAGGTTGGCGACACATCCCCTTCCAGAGCTGTGGGGAGGTCTGTGTCAGCTTGGGCTGCCATAATAAATTACCACGGACTAGATGGCTTAAAGAACAGACATTTATTTCTCCCAGGTCTGGAGGCTGGAGGTCCAAGACCAAGGTGCTGGCAGATGCTGTGTCTGATGAGGGCCCACTTCCTGGTGTACAGATGGCTGTTCCATTGTAGTGTGATGTGGTAGAGGGGGAGTGAGGTAGAGGTTGAGAGGGGGGGAGATGGAGAGTTCTGGTGTCTTTCTCTTCTGAGGACACTCACCTCATCATAGGGGCCCATCCTCAGGACCTCATCTAATCCCAATCACCTCACCAAGACCCCACCTTCTACTCCCATCCCATTGGGGGTTGGGGCTTTGGTATAATGGCGGAGGAATGAGCTGTGGCTGAGATTTCTCAAGACCAGGACTCTGTTTACATATACATTTTTGGCCAATTTTGAGCATTGGTTACAGATCAATTTTGAACAGTTCTGCGGAGTCTGGTACCTGAAAGCGCAGCACGTGTTTTTGGAATGGCACTAAGCACGTTGGCCTTCGGAGGCTCTGGTCAAGTGCTTGAAATGTGTGGTTTGTGTTCTGTGTAGCCTGGTGCTTTTCTTCAAGTGAATACCGCTTGAGAGGAATACAATTACTGGGAAATCTCACAGGAAATGACCCCATTTCCCCCACTTTGGGACAAAGAAGTTGCTGCTTTTAAACTCCTCCGTAGCCACACCAAGGAGAGCGATACTGCAGAAGAGCTTGGCTTTGGGTTTTGGAAAGCTCAGTTCCTTAGTGGGCACATGCCTGTTGGATATATGGAATCCAGCTCTGAGGCGCTCCTCTCGACTACCCCAGGGTCTGTGGGTTGGGGGGCAGGAGGGGGTCCACGGAGGGCAGCCACCCACTTCAGCGAGCTTGGTCTCGGTGCTTCCTTTGGCGGCAAATGCAGAAGGCTGGGGAGGTGATTGTTAATTGTTTATAAGCATTAACTGTTTACAAGTCATACTTGCTATTTTAAATCAGACCCTGCTATTATGTTGTTTTGTTTCTGTTCACAGCTGAGTTTTAAGCTGGGTAGGATTTAATGGTGAGTCACTCCCATGACAGTAAAATCAGTATCGATCGAGACTTCTTGTTAATCCCGCAAGCAGTTTAGAGACGGATAAAGACCGTCTTAAGGCTTCTGCGCACGAGGATCCCTGCGTGTGGGTTGCTGCCCACAGGCTGGGCTTCCTTAGGATGGCGTTAGCCCCTTTGACCTGCTGGCCTGTAAGGAGCCTTTTGAATGTGCTTCTGGGAGCCTCCTCTGCCTGAAAACGGGGCGTGATCGAATGAAGGGGCCCTAAGCCCACGGGAAATTTTCCCCAGTTCTTTTCTCCCTGAACTTCACCTTCACTACTCAGTGAATGTGTGTCAGTTAACTGCGAGCAAGTCATGATCCTTTATTTACGATTTATTTTTTACCGCCCTGGGCTCTGAATAGAGTGTCTGATTTGTCACCTTTTCCTAGTCTGGGTCCCGGAGTTGTCCTGAGGGTCACGTGTGCACGGCTGGTCCTGTGGATTCTTCTCAGCTGAGAAAGTTTGAGGGTGAGGTGTGTGGGTGGAGTGTGATGGCCGCCTGAGAGCAGCAGGAACTCTGGGACCCCCTCCTTTTTCTTGCCTCCGGGAAATCCACCCCGACTCCCCGACTCTCCGGAGGGCAGTGGGAAGGCACTCACACCCGCCTTTCCTCAGCCCCCTCAGCAGCCTTGCCAGGGAGGGGTGCAGACTGCAGGGGACAGCCATGGGGGTTGTCTGTGGCTGTGGGGGTTGGTGGCCTGGGGGGGAAGCTGCCCTGGGCAGAGAGGGGTGCTCTGGCTCCCGGCAGGGGTGGTGGGTCATGTGCACTGGTACTGCCCAGGGTGCCCGTGGGAGCACAGGCTGATGACACCACTGGGACTCGGCTGCCGTGAGCAAGAGAGGAGAAGGATTTGGTGTTGCTTGTGCCACAGAGCAGACAAGGTAGAGGGGCAGGTCAGGGGCCCGAGGAAGGCTGAGCTGAGCTAGGTAGGGAGAATCTGGTTTTGTAGGAACTGAAGAGAGAGACAGCTTGGAGAGCCTGGATGTTCAGGGACCTGCTGGAGGTAGCCACGGGCATACAACACAGTCCTGGCCTTCAAAGGAGCTTCTGGTTTAGTTGAGAAGGTAAGGAGTGCCCGCCCTCTGGGATGAGGACACTTTTATGAATGAGAACAGAATGAGCAGGCTGGGGAAGGTTGGGGAAGAGATCCCAACGCCCGGAGGGATCCTGGGGGCTTCACAGAAGAGGTGGCTGGAGGACCAGAAGGATTTTCCTGCCTGTGGGGGTGGGCTGAGGTCAGGACTTTCCTCACTGCGTTGTGGGGCTTGAAGAAGGCAGAAGAGGAAGGTTTATCGAGGCAGTAGTGGGGGAGGGAAGGGGCCAGTAAATTGAGAGCAATTTGGGGGGTCCTCAGGGGCTAGGTTAAGGGATATGGTTGTTTCCTGAGGGCAAAAAGAGTTTATTAAAGATTAGTTCTCTTATTTATGCTATATTAAAATCCTATAAACTGGAGGCTAGTGGTCTTCGTGAAATAACCCAGAGTCTTTTTGGGGAGGTCGTGGTGAATGTCGGGTGGAGGACATGAGAGGCCTGGGGGTTCTCCGTGGTCCCTTCCTGGTGTATCCGTGCAAGTCCTCATTCTGCACATTCCAGTTTGTATTTTCTTGCTTGATTATGTCACGTTTACTTATGGGGATGTCTGGGGGGAGGGCGGGAAATAAGCCCTCCCAAATGATAGTATCTGACAGGAGCAAGTGGAAAAGACTTTATTTCCTTCTTTTTTTCCCATTGCTTTCCACCTAGGTGAACATTTTTAAAAACCTGTCATCTAATATAATTTGCCAGTAGAGGTGGTATGTTTGATATCTATAGAAAATAATTGGGAATATTTTACAAGCTCTGGTAGCTTTTTACATTGTTAGGACTTTGGAACAGGAATGAGTTTCTGATGGAGTTGTTATTACTTTTGGAAGAAGGACGACAGTGCTCGCTTCTCCCTTGATCAGCATAATAAAACTCCCGCGCTGGTGTTGGTGGAGTGTCTCAGGCTGATGCAAATGCAGCGTTTGTAGAACGCGAGCTCCATGCTGTTCCTCGAGCTCCCGTTAGAAACAGGTGATCTAAAACGAAAGCAGCATCCCCTCCAATCTTCAGGGCTGAGCACATTTATGTAGTTTTGTTCCACTGACCTTTGGATTTTACTCAGATGTAGCAGGATCCATCCGGTGGTGTCTCTTCCCCGAAAACAAAAGTTACCCTTATTTTTAATCATCTGGCGGCTGTTTTGAGATGAAATTCATTTACCGTCCCGAGCCTTCTGAAGGTTCACCATGGGGCAGGAAGGAGGAGGCTGAAGCGTGGGGGCAGGCTCTGTCTATGCAAAACCATGGGTCTCTCACACCCCCCCCCCCAGCAGCATCTTAAACAAAACCCCATTTATAGACAGCGCGTTCCCACTGAGCCTTTAATTATGGGGGCAAGGTATGCGTGGTGGTTGGGGCATGAAGCCAGAGGCTAGGGGCTTACTTACTGGTTAATTTTCTCTGGCCTTTCTCTCTCAAGTCTCAGCTCTTTTAAGATTCAGAAAATAATGCAAAAATGCCTAAGATTTCTGAAATTCCTGGCCTTGGAGACTTGACTACATAAAAGAGCCAGGATTTTCAGACTGGCCATTTTAGCATCAACCAGTTCCCACTTCCTGATTCATAGCTTCCAGGATTTGTAATGCCTGTAGACTTTGTCTCTCTCAGCTAAAAGCAGCCCCTGAAAGAAAAAATAAATAGCAAAATCCCCATCCCAGAAGTTCTACTTCCTGTTGTTGTACTATCGAGCTCTGAAAAATAGCTTTGCAAGTTTAAGCTCTTGTTGGGGCTCTTTCAAAAGAATTCTTGAGGTCTTTTGTTTGGATAGGGCTGTATCTGTATGAAGGTGATAAGTTAAAAGAACTTCAGTTTAATCAGCACAGGAGGGCACAGGCTAAATTTTGGGTTCTTTCTTAGCTTTCTGGCATGTCTATGAATGTAATCCACGGAACAGTGACTTAGCCTGGGCCCATGCACACATTTTCAACACCACCAATTGTTTCCTTCACGGTAATGTTTATTTATTTATTTTTAAAACCTACTCAGTACAGATTACACCTTATGACTCTAAGGGAAGTGGGACCATTTAGGATTCCTGCAACAAGGGAGAAAGATCCAAAGTCATCAAGAAAATGATGGAATGTCAGACTTCACGTTTTCCCCAACAAGCCCTTCCCGTTAAATCTAAGTGTAGATCAGCAAAAGTGTCTCCAGTCCAAATGCTCCTGGGCTCTGACTTTTATTCCTCCTTTGAATAAATTTGAAAATTTGAAAAATCTGGTCTATTTTATCATAAAAGTCAAAACATTTTCAGAAATCCAAAAGCCTCTCCCCAATCCAGGTGCCTAGGAAGTTGCTGCAGGGTATCTAGTGATACTTGGTCTGGGGCTTCATGAGGACAATCCTAATGTCCAGCTTCTACCGTATAACCCAGTAATTATTCTTTGGAGATGCTGGGCTGTGTTGTCAGGTAGGGGTGCGTTAAGGCACAATTGCCTACCTTCTCCCGGGTTCTTTTTGGGTCCGTGTGGTTAATTGATAAACTGGTGGAACAGCCTGTCTTCCAGGGACATTCTTTCTAGGAGTCATAAATAGGAAACAGAGCTTTTTGTTTTGTCTTTCCTTAACTGCCCATCCAGTGGGGGAACAACAGCTCTCTTAGCTGAAGTATTGTGGGGGTTCTCTTAACAGTAAAAATTGGGAGGAACCCTCAAATTCCTGGGTATAACTTTTTGGGTTTTTTTTTTTCTTTTCTTTCTCTTTTTCCTTTCCTTTCCTTTTCCTTCCTTCTTCCCTCCCTTCCTCCTTTCCTTTCTTTCTCTCTCTCTCTTTCCTTCCTTGCTTCCTTCCTTCTTCCCTCCCTCCCTCCCTTCCTCCTTTTCTTTTTCTCTTTCCTTCCTTCTTTCTTTCCTTCATTCCTTCCTTCCTTCCCTCCTTCCCTCCCTTCTTTACTTTCTGTCCCTCCCTCCGTCCCTCCTTTCCTTCCTTCCTCCCTCCCTCCCTTCCTTCCTAGCAGAAAGACCTTACATATCATCTTTGGGAACACCTGTGTTTGTAACGAACAGATGGTGACCACTGGATTCTTCCAGGCGGGATTCATGGTCTGCAATCACAGTCGGACCTTCCTGCCTCACCTTGGGCTATTGAAGAAATCTTTCCAATGCCTGCTGATGGTGCAGAGCACTTGGGAGCTGGGTGCTCTGAATTAGCAAATGGACAGCTGCTGTTTGAGGCCCCTGGTCATTCTGTGAAATAGGTGATGTGCACATTCCTGATAAGCACTCCCTCTGCATTGGGCTCTGCTGATTGGTTTTGAATTTTGTGTGTTTGAAGCCGCCATCTTTTCCTCTCTGGCAGTCACCGAGCTCCCTTTTCTCCTCATGCAGTGAGCTTTCCATTGTGGTTGTCGTTCCTCCAAAAATATTTGTGAAAACTGTGGAGCACGTTTCTCTTGTCTTGTGAGGGCTATTTTGGGAGCTTTGACAGGTTTAGTTGGCAGAACAAGTCGGTGGTGGTCCCTGAAGGGTCAAAATATTAATGCTTTTGATAGGTTCTAGCAAGTGTGTATGTTTAAAAGTCATAATGGTAAGTTCTCAGATTTTGGGGAGAGTGGATTTTAGACACACTTCAAAATAATTGCTGTAAAATGAATCTGATTCTTGTACTGCAACAGAATTGGTTATCAAATCATACTCATCCATGCCAAAAGGGCAAAACAGGGGTCGTTCTTGCTTTAATGTAAAATTTTGGAAAGCAAAGCCATGAATTCCATGAATGCAAGAGCCATGTTCATGTGGGTCCATGGTACCTGGCACATAATGGGTTTTCTATATATGTACATTAAAGAAATGAAAGTCCAGAGAGTTTTAAGATTTTGGTCAAGATTCCAATCCAAGCAAAGCTTTCCTGCCTTCTTCCAGTGACTATGCTCCCAGGAGAGCCTACTGCCTCCCACATATGGGTCCTCTTAGAGAGGGTTCAGGTAGTTCTGAGAATTTGACTCAACTATCATGTGTCTGTATGGCAATGTAACCATTTCACATATTTGACCTGTTCAGAGATAACTTGCTACTTTGATGAAAAATGAACCTTTAATTAGGGGCAAATTTGCCTGCTACCTTATCCTCTAATTATTGCACTCATTGCATTCTTCAAATTATAATAGAAATACATGGTTAATTAGGGGAAAATCTGAAACTATCTTGAGGTAAAGAGGAAAATAAAAATCATCTTTAGTCAATCAATCCTGAGGTAATCGTTGTTAATATTTTGTTGTAATTTCCTGAAGTCTTTTACCTTAAACTTATGTGTATATATATTTTTAAAAATAAAATGGATATTATACTATACTATATACACAGTTTTTTACCTTCATTTTCCCCACTTTATATTTTTATCATCTGGAGTATGGTCTTTAATGAAATGATTAATATATAACTACTAAATTTAAGCATTTTTACAATTTTTTTGCCATTAAAAGTAATGTGATGAAATCATTGTATACTATTGCTATTCTATTTCTTTGGGTTATTTTCTTAAAAGTTGAAAGTATGGGATACTAGGAATTTTTAAAGTGTGCATGCTTTCGATCCTAAGTAAATATTGCCAAATCGCTTTCCAGAAAACTCCAGTTTAAGCTCCTGGCAGGAATGTCTGCCGCCCATACTCTTCACCAATGTTGGATGCTAAATTGAGTCTTGTAAATTTAGCATTTAAAAATTTTTGTCTCACTGTTTTAATTTCCTTTTTTAAAAAATTATTGATGGGCTCTTCATTTTCTTTTTTTCCCATTTTTTTCCCACTTATCGATGTATTTCTCTAGATTT
This sequence comes from Taxidea taxus jeffersonii, assembly GCA_003697995.1. NCBI lineage: Eukaryota > Metazoa > Chordata > Mammalia > Carnivora > Mustelidae > Taxidea > Taxidea taxus. Next base: position 10,897 of record RCUC01140047.1, on the reverse strand, counting down.
GTGTAGATCCTTCTGTTATAAAGATGTGTGTCTCCCCCCACTCCCACCACCCATGCTCTTCTATGGCGGATAGTCCCTCTGGTTTGTGGTTTGTTTATTTACTTGTTGAGATGCCCAGTGTTTCATTTTAATATGGAATAGCAGCCTCTTCGTTATGGCCTTTGACCCTTTTGTTGTGATAGTTCACATTCATGTCAAAATCAGTCAAATTTAATCATGCCTGTTCTACTTTATGTTCAAAGGAAGAAAAAAAAGGAAAAATTTTTCTTTTTTTTTTCCCCATTTAATTGTTTAATACTTCGAGGACTTATTTTGTATTTAAATAAAGTGAACTACCTTCCCCTGTTGATTATTCAGTTTTCCCAACATGGTAATGTTTTATTTTTTTCCTCATTGGACTATATTTTATGTTAGGGGATCTGCTTTAAGCCGTCTTTTCCCCAGTAATCTGTCTGCTGGTTGTGGTCATCTTATACGTGACAGCTTAATTACACATATCTTCCAGGAAGAATACTCAGTAACTTAAAAATTTTTGAAGCTGCTTTCTTCCAGATGAAGCGTTGTGTGTGTGTGTGTGTGTGTGTGTGTGTGTTACTTTGTTTTGTTTTTGCAAGCATCGTCTCTACCACCCTCCTAAAAAAGGAGAAATCCGTTAGATTTTGGTTGTGATGATAAATCACTTTGGGGAAAATAACATTTCCAAATATTTGGACTTCTCATTCAAGGACATTTCGTGGCTCTCCATTTACTCAACTCCTATTTATAAAATTAAGAAATTATAGAAGGTCATAGAAGACTTATACTTTTCCTTTTGGGTTATCCCTAGGTAATTAACACTTTTGTTCCTAATGTGGAAGGAATCTTTACTCACCATTATACCTTTCAACTAATTATTGCCTGTGTCTGAGGAAATCTTTGCTATTTTGTATATTTATCTTGTATCTATGCAATTCATTGATTGTTCTCTTACTAGTTACTTTTTTCAGTTAATTCTCCTGATTTTTCGATGCAGAGAATGGCTGATACCCAACAAGGATAATTTTGTTTCCATTTTCCCAGTACTTATGCCTTGTAACTCTGTTTCAGATATGAGTCCTCTAGGAATACAAATGGCTGCAAATAACAGGAAACCTGCCTAGAAAAAATGTAAGCAGTCAGGACTGTACTTATTTTTCTCCAGTTTGGGAACTTTACAGGGAAGCAATTTGTGGCCATTGCAATGTGCTCAAAGAGAGCATGGAAGACCAGACTTCTGGCTTCAGTTTCTCCGTCCATCCACATGGATTTGTCTTCATGTCACAAGATGGCCCCAGTGCCTCCAGGCATCACATCGGTGTTCCAGGCAGGAAGAAAGAGGAAGGTGAAAGGCAAAGGGCCAGAATGACTTGTTAGCAAGCCCTGCTGAACCAAGCCCCTCCCTCTCATGGCCAGAACTGAGTCAGCCGGCTGCCCCCTGAGTAGAAGGTGGGAGGTGGCTGCTGGTGGGCCTGCCATGGGGCTTGGATCAGCCAGGCAGCACTGACTGCAGGGTCCTGTTTTGGCTGGTGCATCCAGAATAGTATTAAGTGCTGATTAGGGGGCGTATTTGTCTGTTTTGGTTTATAGTAATGGTAATGCCTCTGATACTCCCCAATATGTATGATCTCTTCTGGTTTAAGAGAGGGTTTCATCATGTTGAAGAGTTATCTGTCTGGTTTGCATGGGGGATGTCTTAGGGACGGGTGTTGCATGTCATTAGGTGTCATTTTAGCATCCATTCAGGTTCAGATGTTGGTGTTATACTTAGTCATGTGATGTGGGAATAGATTACCTGGAGGTAATTCCTCAGTTCCTGGGATAGATCATTTTATGGTGGTCGTGGGCGACCGTTTAGATTCCTAATTAAATTTGGTTTGCTAACATTACATTTAGAATTTTTCATCTCTAAATTTGAGTGAGATAATTTTATGGTTCTCTTTATATACTATCTTTTCCTGATTTCGCTATCAGGTTTATGTTAACTTGGTGAAACGAATTAATGACTTAACTTTCTTCTCTGTAACAGATTATATAGTGTGGCAATACACTGTCTTTGAAGGCTTGAAAGAGCTCACTTGCTAAGCAGTTGGAGGCTGACGCTTTTAAAAATGGATAGTTCCGTGAGAATTAAAAAAAAAATTCTCCCATGGGTATCGGTGTTTCTCGCGTTTCTGGTTCTTTGAGTCAGTTTTGGGAAGTTACACGTTTCCAACAAATCACTTTCATCACATTTAAAAATTGTAGCTCACTTATCTGGAGTTTTCTTGATGGTATTATTTCCTCCTATGTTTTCCTCTTGTATGTGTTTCCTTATTTCTATTTTTAGTTGCTTTCCTCTTTTATTCTTGATTAGACCTGCCAGAATTTTCTTTGTTTTGTGCTTCCCACCTCCCTTCCCCCATCAAAGAACCAGAATTAATTACTTCCTTCTTTAAGCTTTACTGGCGCTTTGCTTCTGTTAGAATTCTGTCTCCCGATCCGTGGGCTTTGCTGATAGCTCAGGAGTCCCTCAAGGGCAGGTGCCGAGCCTCTCTTGTTTTCACATACCTACCCGGCACATGAACCCGGCACATGAGGCACACCCAGTTTTTTACTTTTTGCTTCTCTGTCTGTGACTTTGCACACTTAATAGAGTTACAGGGAGGTTTCCATTGATGGCAGTCTGTGTGGTGGGTATCGCATGGACCTTCAGGGCTTTACAGAGAGGAAGATGCTTGCTCTCTTGGGTTCATCCCAAAGGGTAGCTAGCCCCTTGCATCGACCTCCACATTGACGTAGTATTGTAATTGGCTGGCTATTCGGAGGACCCCAGAAGGTGGCTTGGATGGCCTTCAGGGGGTTCCTGACCACAGAGGGGGAAGCAGAATTGGGAGAGCATCAGCGGGGTGATGTCCCATGGGAGGGGTGGCTTGGGTCTCCTCAAGGTCTCCTGTTCCAACCTCAGGGCTCTTCTTGGAGATGCTGTGACACAGCCTTTGGCTCAGTGGAGTCTCACCCTGTGTATTGGTAAAGGTCAGACTGGCTCGGTTCAATTTGAAATTCTGTTCGTGTCTCTTCATTTAGACCAATCCTTGAATTTAGGGTCTTTCTCTGGTGTCATCTGAATTAGTGGTTGGTATATGTGACCACGAGGAGATTGTCATTATTCAGCAGGAGTGGAATGAGGGAGGAGAAATACCACGATTTATATTGCATCATGTGAAATCAATTCAGAATTCTGATGGCATTCTTGTATTCTTTCCTTGGAGCTGGGTGATTTTCCACGTAAGGTGGAGAGTGACGAGGAAGGAGTTGGCTACCCGTAAGGTGATCCTTGGGCCCAGAGTCTTTGTCCAGGGGCAGGGGGAGCCACAGGGTGGACATGGGACCAGGCCTACACCTGGAAACCTGTGAGGGCTTGCCACTGTCATTTGGTTCTAAAAAGTGTTCAGTGGTGATCTGATATGGCATACTTTTGAGGAAACTTCATCTCCCAAATAATAATGCTAGGGCTTGGGGCGCCTGGGTGGCTCAGGGGGTTAAAGCCTCTGCCTTCAGCTCAGGTCATGATCCCAGGGTCCTGAGATTGAGCCCCAAATTGGGCTCTCTGCTCAGCAGGGAGCCTGCTTCCTCCTCTCTCTCTGCCTGCCTCTCTGCCTACTTGTGATCTCTGTCTGTCAAATAAAATTAAAAAAAAAAAAAACAATACTAGGGCTCTTTCATCTACAAAGGTGACCTGAACTGTTTTCCAGAAGGGACTGGGAGCATTCCAGCAGAAATGCCTCCCTTAGGTTTGCTTAGGGTCTTCCTATTGGGTGAGCTAGTGTTCCCTTCAGGGCCCAGAAAGACCAACCTTCACATTGAAGAAGCCTATCTGTGCTCTTCATGGGGAAAAGTGTCAAATGTAATTATAAGAGAAGTCTTTTTTTTTAAACAGTTGATTCAGAGATGTTGGAAGTTTAATTGGAGACCTTGTCTACATTTTTACATTTTCCTTAGGGACACAGAAACTAATGTCTTTCTCTGGGTTGCTTTTTAAATTTATATTTAATGTCTTATTTGGGTCTCAGATGAAGTAAGTAGTTATACTTAACCTTACCTACCAGTATACCTAGTATGCATTGCAAGCTATACTGACCTCTTGGTACTGGGATGACTGGTTTATCTTTCTCTTCCCCCATTGTTACAGGGATCCTATAGGGGGATATGTTTTCTGTCTCCCTAGAGTCTGATGAAGTACTTGGCACACAGTGGTTGTTCATTAAAACAATGAGTTGTTTTAGTGGAATTGGGTTGACATTCCAAGGGTTTTAGGGGACATCTGACTAGTTTGGGTGCTCCAAGGACACGAAGTGCCTTTTTAAGGCTGCACCTCGGTGATTCTTCAAGCAATCAGGCTGTTTAAGATTCAGAAAGTAAAGTGTTCATTTAGGAGACCACGCCTTTCACAATCTGATGTTACCCACTTTTGTTGACTCTCCCCCAGAGTCCCAGATTTGGGGGCTGTTCCTGCTCAGAAGGCAAGGAGGTTGCTGGCAAATCCCCTGGGCTCTGCAAAGGATGTGTCCTTGTGTGGGCACTGCCCAGCTGGGTTACAACTTGTTTACTGCTGTTGGTTTTCAAGGGATGATGTAATCTTAGCTTAGTTTTAAACACAACAGTTTCATTTGTGGAGGAAATTGTTGCCTCTTGAAGTTTTTAGGATGTTAGGGACGTTATGAATTGCAGTCTAGTGGGTAGCCTCATACAGAAGTGCATCTGACAAGCCCATTTCACAAGCACATTTCATCAGTCACAGTTGGATGGCAAGGTTTATTGTTTAACGTTTGTATGTGTGCGTGCGTGTGTGTGTGTGTGTGTGTGTGTGTGTGTGTTTAAAGTAAGGAAAGGAAGCCTCTGTGTAGAAACCAAACGGTTTCAGAGGCCAAGAATGGCATGAAGGCATCGATCTTTAGGAATCTGGATGTAATTCCTGTTTCCTCTTACTCTGTTACTTCTCATCTCTGGGACTTGAGACACCTGTTCATTGAACTGCTTGTTCAAACATAGAGATGTAATGAAATGTGAGTGTTGTGATCACCAGGCCAGTGTGGGTCTCTGGGGCCGGTCCTGAGGCAGATGCGGCTACTCCAAGCTGTGTCTTTAGTGGTTAAGTCACTTTGGGTGTGTTGACAACCTTAGAAAGTCACAACTTAGGGGGGGGGGGGGAAATGTTCAAATTTGGAAAAGAAGAAAAAAAAGGTAAGGGAATGATCTCCTAGTGAGACAAGTTCTGCCTAAAACATAAAAGCTTTGAAGACATAAATTCTGTGTTATAAACAACTTGTAATTTTGATCGTTTTCAGTTGTAACTCCAGCAGCCTCTATGATAGATCTTAAATATGTTTATCACAGCTGGAAAAATGCTTTATTGTCATCCTTGTTTATCATAATATACCACCTACTCTGGTTGTATCCACTGTAAGTCTGCTGTTTTGTTTTATGCTTTTTAATGGGGGAGAAGGGGTTGCAGATGAACGTAAAAGATACCTAGAAATTTAAACAGGAAAAAAAAAAAGATGTATTCAGCCAGTGTTCTTTCCAGGTTATAGCTAGACGTCAGCTGGCAGCCTCCAAGCTGTGGTTTATTGAATAATACTTAATACTTAGCACAGCCCTTGGTGAAGATCTTTTTATGGCCTTTTCTAAATGTTTTACAAACATAACTAAAGCTTATCCAGATGAGAGCAGGGAGCTTTTTTTTTTTTTTTTTTTTAAAGGAGCAAAATTCAGCCCTTGGGATGCTGCATATTAGAGAGCAGAGAGAGACTTGTGCCTACGGGGAGACCCTCTGTGTTCTGGGAGGGCTTACATAGGGTTTGGGCTTGGTAAATCGGGGCTTGCATTTCCCCCTGCGTTAATATTTAGTGATCAATTTCAGGTAAATTATGGAGTCTCCCTGGGCTTCAGGGTGTTTGGAAAACCTCATGAAGAGTTGAGTCCCCTACTATATGCTCTACATTTTCTCTTTCTCCTCTTATCCTCTAAACCAGAGATTGTCCCTGCATTCATCATTCATAGCTTTGATTTTGCCCTGCCACTCTGCCCATAATTGGGTACCATTTGTTAACATAATCTGGAAATTGCAAATTCATTTTAATACTATCTTAGGCCAAGTGTAATGAGGAAAGTCAGTTATACAGTCCCAAATCATATTACAAAGTTAAAAGGAAACCAGTTTAGGTTATTTTAATTTATCTGTTTCTTTGCCATTCCATCCGATGGATACCGGACGGTTCAATTTCACTAGATTGAAAATCTGAAGATTGGTTCCTAGCCATTTCAGAATTCCATTTAACTTTTGCAGTTGGAGCTCTCTGCTTTTAAGAAGAATGATGCTGTGTTTGGATTCATCATCAACATCACTGTGATTTCTGGGAACTGAATGGAAATGGTGGATGGCGGGAATAAGAGAGCCCAACAGTGGTGTGTTGTGTTCCGCAGATCCCTGGGAACTGCCCCCTGTGGGTCCTCCCTGGGGCTGCAACTTACAAGAGCACAGACCCTAATTCCTGTTTGAGTTGGTTAGTGCAGGGGGCTCAGGCGTATGGGGCACCAGCTTTGCTGGGGTTTTCCATCCGCAGCTTCCTGCAGTGTTCTCCTCCTGCATGCCCTGCTGGGAAAGTCTTCCTCTTCTAGCTCTTTGCCCTTTGGCATCATTCCGGTGGCTCAGACACAGTCTCTTTCCTGGACCTCCGGAGGCAGCCTTGACCGCCTCAGACCTCGTGTGTATTTGCTGATTACCTGCCCGGGGTCTCTGTGAGATGACTCTTGAGAGCTGAGCCCCCAAGGGGTACCCCCAAATGACTGTTGAAGGTGGGAGAAGGGTGTGCAAGAGATCCGTGTGCTCCTGGTGTTGCAGATCTGGTTCGGGGCTGGCAAGCAGGATCCCTTTCCTGCACCCTGTGCAGCTTCATCACTGAGCTTTTGGGCTATAGCTTCTTCGGATGGTGGATCAGCATTCAGTACCCGAAGCTACTTTGAACTTTGCTTGGAACAGTGTCAGACGGGAGCAAATGCACTGCTCCCCTCCCCAATTTTGATTGTGCACACAACATAAAATTTATATATGCATAGCATAAAATATATATAAAACTGACCTTCGTAACCATTTTTAAGTGTACAGTTCAGCGATGTTCCGTATTTTCACCCTGGTGTGCACCCATCCCTGTCATCTATTTCCAGAACCCTTTTAATATTGCAAAACTAAAACTGTCCCAGTTTAACAAACAGCAGCTTCCCATCTCTGCACCCTTTTCCTGCTTCCAGTCCTTGCTAACCACCATTCGACCCTCCATCTCTACGAATTTGACTGTTCTGGGGACCTGATAGAAGTGGCATCGAACACCATTTGTCCTTTTGTGTCTGGCTCATTCACTTAGACAGTGTTTGCAAGGCCCACCCATGTTGTAGCCTATGTCAGAATTTCCTTTCTTTTCAAGGCTGAGTCATATTCCGTTGTTTGGATAAACAGCACTTTGTATATCCATTCATCTGTCCGTGGGCACGTGGTCGCTTCCGTCTTTTGGCGACTGTGCAAAATGCTGGGATGCACCCGGGTGTGCCGATGTCTTTGTGAGTCCCTGCTCTCAGTTCTTTGGGTGTGTACCCAGATGGGGAATTGCTGCATCATGTGGTAATTCTGCGTAGGATTTTCAAGGAACCACGATACTGTTTTCTACCACTGCTGTGCTGTTTTACGTTCCCACCAGCATTGCGCACGGGGTCCAGCTTCGCCACATCCTCGTCAATGTCTGTTCTGTTTGTGCGGTGGATTGGTAGTAGCCTTCCTAATGGGTATGAGAAGGGAGCTTATTTTCAATGGAGAGCATTTTAGAGTTTAAGCCAATTTCAGAGAAGTGTTTGGACTTTTCATGGGCACATGTGGACTGAAAACCTGAAGGTTTTCGTCGGAGGAAAGGAGCGAGAAGGTATGAACGGCTGTTAGTAGCTGATTTTGTGCCGGTCATTCATTTGCCCCCTGTTTATTAGGCACCCGCTATTCTGCAGGCCTGTGCTGGGGAAGCTTTGTGAAAGACCAAAAACAGGTGCAATGTGGTTCTTGCTGCCCAGGGGCTCACAGTCCAGTAGGCTAGTTAGTGAGTGCCCAGACATGAGGGGGGAGATGAGTGCCACTTGGTACAGAGCAGAGAGTAGAGGATGGAGATGGCACCAAGGTGATTTTTTTAAAGGTTTTATTTAGTTATGGGGGGGAGGGGCAGACAGAGAGGGACAAGCAGACTCCCCGCTGAGCAGGAGGCCTAACGCGGGGCTCAATCCCAGACCCTGAGATCACGACCTGAGCCGAAGGCTGACTGGCATAGAGAAGATGGGTCTTTTGGTAGAAGGAGCTACTGAGAAGCCTGTGTGCCTGGTGTCTTAGATACTGGGAAACTAAGGTGGGTTCATACCAGAAACTGAGACTGGTGGTGTTGGCATAGGTCAGATCACAAAGGGTCTTACAGGCCATTCTAAGGAGGTTTGGTTTTTCTGGAAGGCGCAGGGAGCCTTTGGAGAACTTGAAGTGAGGGAATGGGCACCATCAGATTTGTATTTTAGGAAGACTACCTTGGAATCAGGGTAGAGAGTAGATTATAAAGGCTTAGACTTGGGGGTCGAGCCCCCAGCCAGGTGTGCGTTGTGTAGTAACCAGGGAAGAAGTGGTGGCAGTGGCAGCGAGGGTTTGGTATAGATGCCACTGCATCCCGAAGTGGCCGTTGCATAGTGGTTAAATTCAGACAAAGAAAAGTTGTTCAAAGTACAGCTCTCAGTCTTGTTTTGCCTTCAGACTTTAGCTTTGCCAACTGTGGCCTCCAGCGGAAGGTGGAAGTCACTGATTGCTCAGCTGAAAGTGAAACTCAAGACCGCCGGCCCTGTGCAGTGACAGGAGTCTCTGTAGAGACAGATGATGCGGGCCACCCACCTGGGGGTTTTTGCTCATGAGACTGCAGCGGAGGCCACATGTTCTGCGGCTGATGGCGAGAGACAGGCTGTAGGACCGGGCACAGGGCCTGGTGTTCGAGGGTCTCTGCCTGCCTGCTTGCTTGGTATTTAAAGGAGTAGGTCGCTGCCCACCAGGCTTCCCTGGGTGTTCTCTGGCAAGCTGAACCTGGACTTGTGTTTCAGGTGTGAGTGCAGGGGTTGGGCTTGTGGATTCCGGCCCTGGCCCGTGTTCATCATGATGCTCTTGCTCACTACGCACAGTGGTACCTGGGTGCGTTAGGACCGTATTGTGCCGTCTGTGTCCCATTGTGCAGTGTCAGTGGGTGTGGGAATGATGTTATCATCATTTTGGCGGGGGGGAGGATCCAGGCCAATTTCTGCTGGGTGTGCTGCGTATTTTGATTGATTGGTTGATTTTATTTGAAACAGAGCGAGCAGGGGGAGGGGCAGAGGGAGAGGGAGAGAGAGAGAATCTTAGACTCCATGCTGCGTGGAGGGCTTGATACGGGGCTTGACCTCATGACCCTGAGATCACAACCCCAGCTGAAATCAAGAGCCGGGTGGGTGCTTAACGGGCTGAGCCATCCAGGTGCCCCTGTGCGGCGTGTCTTTGGAAACATCTCTGCTTTGTAGCATGAGACCAGGGCTTCCTTTCCATCCTGCCGCCAACAAGTGGGGGAATTTGGGGAAAGCCACTGACTCTCTCTAGAGCTCCGTTTATTCATCTCTAAGATGGTATTATAGAGGCTTAAGGCTCAAGAGTTCTTGATTAGTGATCTGTAGCTCCGGAGGCCTGAAGATGGGGTTCAGGAGACCTCTTGAAACTGCACGCAAACTCTTTGTAAGTACAGTTCTTTGGAGAAAGGGCCCAGCCTTTATCCGACTTCCTGAGAGACGCGAGGCCTGAAAAACACCGTGATCAATGTCAGAGGCTCCGCACTTGCATTAATCATTGCGGGCATCCGGACGGCCCCTCCCCCGCCTAACACTCCTTTCTCCTTCCTCGGAGTGGAGAGGCGGTGGGTGACTTGGGCCTGCCCAGAGGTTCCAATCGAGGAAGCAGAAACTCAGCGAGGGTTAGCGAAATTAAATCACGCCGAGAAAAGTCAATGTTAGTGAAATTAAGCCACTTGATCTTTAAAAGCGACGTAGAATGGCAGTTTCTCATATTCATTGTGCCACTCCCTCCCTCTAGGTAGCTTCCAGTTCTTGCCCTTGGTTTGTTTTTGAGGTCCTTTTCGAGGAGAAGCAGGGCGTTAGTAGATAGATCCCCAGCTGGGGACCCAGGGGTTTGTCATAGGTTGATTGATCACAAGTATGATTGATCAGAGTTGATTGATCAGAGTATGACAGGCTGCTGACTGCTGGAGGAGACCTTGCATAGTTTAAAGATGATTCGGAAGTCACGTTAGGATCCTGCCCTACTTGCCTGCCATCGTGGGTGTCCGTTCCCATGTTCCTGGAGCTCTGCTGGGCGCTGCAGTGGAGAGTAGCATCGGTACCCTGCAGACCCCCGTGGGAGAGAAGGATTCTGTTTCCAGCCGTCTAGCAAACCTGTGAGTGTGTGTGTGGGGGAGTGCTATGGGCTGGGGTCGGGGGGAAGGGGCGCATGGCTCTGAAAGCAGGACGACAAAACACTTGTCCACTCCTTTGGGTGTGGTTTAGGGCCAAGGAGATGCAGCAAGGAAGGAATAACATGTGAGCATTTATTGTCGGTTTGATGATGATTATAACAAAAATGACATGCTTTCCGTAAAACCCTTAACCAGAAGGGAAGGTGCAAGCGCCCCGAGCCCCCTCCTGCTCCTCTCTCTCCAGACTCTTGTTCCTTCCATCTGCTTCCCCCAGGTGAGCTTTGCAGATACTCACCATGCACAGCAAAATGTCGTGTCCTCAGTCCTTTTAACACATCAGCGTG
>ML104032.1:42375-54841 GCA_003697995.1 Taxidea taxus jeffersonii | reverse complement strand
ACTTTTACAGCTACATAACATTATAGTTAGCTCTGCTTTCTGGATTTTACCATTGTAACAGGCAAAACTAGATGGTGGAAGACAACAATGGAGACCTGTCCTCATGGCTGTGACTGAGAAGGATTTGCTGCTTTATGACTGTATGCCGTGGACAAGGGATGCCTGGGCATCACCATGTCATAGCTACCCTCTTGTTGCCACAAGGTAAGTTTAAAGACAAAAAATAAAATAAAATAAAATAGTTGTCCTACTCTAAATCTAACAAAAGTTTTTAAAGTGAATTCTATTGTCTTAGGTACCTAAAATAGCATTTAAGTAGTAGACATAGACGGTTGAGACAAAAACTTTTCTTTCACAACCTTATTGATTATTTTGCAGCTCCCGGCTCAGTAAATGTTTTCTTAACATTTAAAATGTTAAAAAATGTCATTAGCATTTTTTAAGTTGTTGAAACAGCTTCCTATAACTGTTCCCTTCAAGTCTTGCTTAGTCATGAAGATAAATAATAGGGTTTTTTTTTTCCTTTACTTTATTGACTGTGACTAGAAAACCACTGAAATTGGGGTAACCTTTTGACTGTGTGATGAATTCACTTAAGCCAGAATATAGTACTGTGGATAAACCACACAAATCAGCCAAAATATTCTTCACTTCTCTTTCCAGTATAAGAGCACATAATTTTGATGCCAGCAAATAAACATCAATATGACCTAAAGCAACAGGAAATTTCTAGCATGGCAGATGTGGAAAGTTGGAAGGGAAATGAATAGAGATATGTAGATTTGGGGGCCGAGGTGTCTTAAAGGGTAACTAGAAACTAGTCTGAAACTAGAAAACATTCACAATTAACTTTATTTGGGCTTAAAAAAAATCTGGCTTTGAAGTAACTCAAAAACTGTACATTAAAAAGGATCGCCACAGAAAAGTATTTGGTATTTTAAAAAAGCTACATGACGAGGCCATCTGGTATGTCCTCCAAGGAATGGTGTGGTGGGGGTAGGAGTGGTGATGAGGGTTCCTGCTTAGAGTAGACCAAGAGTCATTTGAGGTGGAGTATTCTCTAAATTACAGGAAGGCTTTCATGTTATATAGGATTTCCTTCAGCTATCCGAGTTGTCTCACATATGTCATTCTTCTTATAGAAATATAATTTTGACATAACTTTTAGGAATTTCTCTGTAATTTAGAGCTGGAGCACCTAGATCACAGAATACAGATAAAGGATTTGTTGAACCTAAGAATTAGGGAGGTGCACCCTCATTAATTCCTTGAGGACATAAGGATTCTACAGAAAGACTGAATTTAACCATCAGTTCTCTGTTTGGTTTTGTTTTTCCCCCTCTGGATTTTTTTTTTTTTTAAATTTTTTAAGATTTTATTTATTAGTTAGAGAGAGAGAGCACAGGCAGACAGAGCAGCAGGCAGAGGCAGAGGGAGAAGCAGGCTCCTGCCGAGCAAGGAGCCCGATGTGGGACTCGATCCCAGGACGCTGGGATCATGACCTGAGCCGAAGGCAGCCGCTTAACCAACTGAGCCACCCAGGCGTCCCTCTGGATTTTTTTTTTAATTCACACTAAATTATAACTTCTTTGAGGTCAAGAACTATGACTTAGTCATCTCAGCACTTCCGTAATGCTTTGCATATAGTGGTCCCTCAATAAATCTTAATCAAGTTTGATTCTATTACTTAAATTATAGTTTCTCAGTCATAGTTACATTGGGAGCATGATAGGAATCCTGTTAAAACATGTGGACATATCTCAGTAGTTATAATTCCAACAATTAAATTTGTATCACCCAAAGATTTAGAGTTTATGAATATGACTAAAAGATCTCTTAAGTTTTAATTTTATGGAAAAAGCCTATACTCTAGTTATGATCATAGAATGCAAGGAGGGTAGCTTTATCCTTAGACATTTCCTTAATTGTGTGTCACTGGAGAGATGGAGCAGAAATCTGTAATATCCCATAGATGAGCCTTAGTTCAATACTAGAAAGTACAATCCCATAAACAAATAATTTCTGGCCATTGACTAGATGGAGCCTAGACCACCAAAGCCCTTTGGTACTAAAGAAGGAGATGGCATGGTTCTGTGTCTACTATCAGTGTGTGTTATTTTGCAAATAGGGAAAATATGTAAATAAAAAGATTTAAGACTGAAGCTGTAAAACTTGTAGGAGAAAATACAGGAATATATCTTTGTGACCTTAGCTTAGGCAGACCTTCTTGGATAGGACACAAAAGCACAACAACAAGAGAAAAAATAAATAAATTAGACTTCATTAAAATTAAAAACTTTTATGCTTCAGATGTCACCATCAAAAAACTGAAAAGACAACCCACAGAATGGGAGAAAATATTTGTAAATCATTTATCTAATTTGGGACTTGTATCTAGAAAATATAAAGAACTCTTACAGCTTAATAATAAGAAAGGTAAACTACCCAATTCAAAAATGAGAAAAGGATCTAAAAAACATTTGTCTAAAGAAGATACACAAATGGCCAATAAGCACAATGAAAAGATTCTCAACATAATTAACCATGAAGGAAATGCAAATTGGAACTACAATGAGATACCATTTCCCAACCACAAGGATGGCTATAATTAAAAAGGCAGATAATAACAAGTGTAATCTAGGATGTGGAGAAAATGGAACCCTCCTACACTGCTGATGGGAATGTAAAATGGTACAGTTGATGTGGAAAATAGTCTGGCAGTTCCTCAAAAGGCTAAACATAGAGTCACCATATGACCTAGCAATTCCATTCCTAGGTTGTATATACCCCAAAGACATGAAAACTTATGTCCACACAAAAACTTTTACATGAGGGGCGCCTGGTTGGCTCATTGGTTAAGCATCTGATTCGATCTCAGCTCAGGTCTTGATCTCAGGATCATGAGCTCAAGCCCCACATTGGGCTCCACGCTGGGCATGGAGCTTACTTAAAAAAAAAAAGAAAAGAAAAAACTTACATGTGAATGTTCCCAACAGCATTATTCATAATAACCAAACAATGGAAACAACCCCAACTGTCCGTCAGTTGAGAAACAAATGTGGTATATCCATACAATGAAATGTTATTCAGCAATAAAAAAAGAGTGTGTTCTTATACACTCTGCAACATGAATAAAACTTGAAAACATACTAAGCAGGGCACCTGGGTGGCTCAGTCATTAAACATCTGCCTTCGACTCAGGTCATGATCCCAGGGTCCTGGGATCAAGCACCACATAGGGCTCCTTGCTCAACGGGAAGCCTGCTTCTCCCTCTCCCACTCCTCCTGCTTGTGTTCCCACTCTTGCTGTGTCTCTCTCTGTCAAATAAATAAATAAACTCTTTAAAAAAATAAAGAGAGAAAGAGAAAGAAAACATATTAAGTGAAAGTAGCCAGACATAAAAGACCATATATTGTATGATTTAGTTTATATAAAATGTCCAGAGTAGGCAAATCTGTAGAAATAGAAAGTAGGTTGTTCATTGCCAAGGATTGCAGGGGGGAGGGTTGGGAAAAATAGACAGTGATGTCGATGGATATATGACTTCTTTTTGGGGTAATAAGAGTGTGCTAAAATTGAATGTGATGGTTGCACAATTCTGTGTATATTAATATCCATTAATTATATCTCAGTAAAGCTGTTATAATTAAAACAACCCATCTCCCCAAAAACCCCAGACATGTAATGGAAGAAACTAAAACCAATCCTTAATAAACTGCGCTTGAGTCCCTATATTGCCACTTAGAGTCAGTAATTGGCAGCATGTTTCTTAACCTTTCTCTACTGTAGAACTGTTTACTGAATCCTAATGGTATAGGGTGGGTATGAGTATTGGATGAGTTAATATTTATAAAATGCTACAATGGTACTGAACATATTATATGTGCATAAGTAAGTGTTAGCTGCTTTAATCATAATTATCATTTATTATTAATTGACAATCTGTCAAAGAGGAATTCTATGTAAAAAGTGTAATTAGGTTGATTTGGCCATTGTTAAGAGAGGAACTTAGCTCTCTATCCAATAGTTTTTATAAATAGTGAATGTTTCGTGTTAAATGTGAGGAATTCAAATGTATTATTTGGATCAACCTAGACCTCCAAATTGAACTTGGCCATAAATTAAATGGGTGGAGCCTATAGCTCTCTGAACATGTTGTTTCCGGTTTTTTTTTTTTAAGATTTTATTTATTTATTTGACAGAGAGAGATCAAGAGCATAAGCAGGGGGAGCGGCAGAGGGAAAGGGAGAAGATGTGGGATCCCTTTGAGCAGGGATCCCAATGATGTGGGGCTTGATCCCAGGACCCTGGGATCATGACCTGAGCCAAAGGCAGTTGCTTAACCAACTGAGCCACCCAGGTGTCTCTGAACATGTTGTTTCTTAATAAGTTTAATTCTGGGGTGCCTGGGCTTGGCACTCCCAAGCATCTGCCTTTGGCTTGGGACATGATCCTGGGGTCCTGGGATCAAGCCCCACATCTGGCTCTCTACTCAGCGGAAAGCCTGCTTTTCCCTCTCCCTCTGCCTTTTCTGCTTGTTCTCTGTCTTATATAAATAAATAAAATCTTTAAAAAGGTAAATACGTTTAATTCACTTTGCAACAAGGATTCTTTACTCCTTGTTCAGGAGGTACCAGTAGATTAGGAGCAAAGATGACAGGCAGATGAGAGGTTTATTTTTTCCATGTGGCCGTGTCAGCGAGGTGGAATTGGTTGAAGTCACTGCAAGATAGAATTAAGTGGGCCTTAATCATCCTTTGCCTCCCATAGCGGTTAGTTTGGCCACAGAGAGAAACCAAAGGATGGAACCAGACCAAGAGGTATCCCACAGAGAGCAGCAAGGCCAGAAAGTGGTGTCTTTATGTCTTTTTGGTGTGGGAGAAAGAGAGGGTTTGAGATTTATGAGTAATGAAAAAGGGCTGAATATTCACTTTCGTTAATTCTACTCCTAATACTTTGGAACATGTTCTTATGAGTAGATGAGACAAAGAAAAAAAGAAGGTAGTGTAAACACATAGAGAAGGAAAAGAAATCAAGGACTTTGATTACCCACAAAAGTAGGTAGTCCCTAATAAAATGAGAGTTAATTGTAGTTTGAAAATCAAAGAATGTTGTTAGGGTAATATAAATTAATATCATTTATTGGCTTGCACATTTACAGATTCTTAGAAACCAAGATATGTGTGTGTGTACACTTAATAGTGGTATTTTCACGCTGGTGAGGAATTTGAGTAAAATATGAGAATGATAAATGAAGATTTTTAAAAAATTTTTATTTTACATATTTCTTAAGATTAAGCCCAGATACATGATACAGGTAGAAAAACACATTGTTTTTTAAAGGTGCTGTGGATTTTGCAGGATGTGCATTTTGTAGTCTTTTCCTATAAACTTTCTTTGACTGGAGAAGAAAAAGATCCAAAGACAGTGTGGCTACTTTACAATGTGGAAAATTGAGTGGTGTTGTGCTTACAGGATTTAGGGGGCAAAAGCAGCTAAAACGCCTTTGCATGAGCTCATCTGGCCTCCCCACTAAAGGGGTCCTTTTGGCAGCGTGTTCTAACCGACTGCGGCTCAGCCAGAGTCCGGCAGCTGGTTTGAATTAGATTTCCTCTGCCAAATATTTCATAATCAAAACCTGTAGGAAAAATTCTCCCAGACTTTATATTTTTTAATGTCTGACATGGGATTAGCAATCAAACTGAATATGGTAAGTTTCAGAATTATTCCACATATGATCCAAGTAAGACAGAGCATGGGCAAAGTGACAGGGTGGAGCCTACCATATTCAGAGATACTTTTGCAGAGATAACTCATGTTTAATTGGCATGTTGGTTCTATAGGCATCAGCTCAGTGAGGCAGTTCTCAAAGCATACTTTCATGAACCTCTGAGGATCCCCTTTTCGGGGGTCTTTGAGTTCGAAACTATTTTCCTAGTAATACTAAGATGCTATTTGCTTTTTTTCCCTGTTGACATTGGTACTGAGGGTTGGTAAAATGGCTGGTGCTTTAGCATGAATCAAGGTAGTTGATTCCATACTAAACTGTATGGACTTGCTGGATGTTGGGGGCCAAGGGGATGGTTGCCAGTTTAACCCCAAAATGTCTTTGTTGGAACAGTAAAAATTTAGTTTTATTTAATCTTAACCCTTGAGTATTCATCTTCTTAATATTCTGTAAGTTGAGGCAGGAAGTACTCACAAGCACTTCGGCTGCATACTGAAGTATGACGGTTGTCTCAAAGAAAACCATGTGTGTGGTTGACTGGCTAGTTGAACTAGCTGTGATTTTTTTCATGGACCACCATTTTTCACTTGAAAAAACAACTTGTGGAGAAAGGCTGGGAAGAGTAGGAGGACCCTGGGACGCCTGGGTGGCTCAGTTGGTTAAGAGTAGGAGGACCCTAAGCTCACCTCATCTCACAGAAACATACAGCTGGATAATACATCAGCATAAATAATCCAGAAAATGACCCAAAGGCTGGCAGAACAAACACCACAGCTAAAGGCAGAGAAGACATTGTATTGAAGTGGGTAGGAAGGGCAGAGACATGGTTGGGAAAGCTAGATATTATTAAGCTAGATATATAGAGATTAGCCAAAAATGCAAAACACTGCCAGTCTTCACATTAATTTTTTAATGCCTTTCCTTGTACCGTTGTATGGCTGTCTACAGTAGGGAGGGAGCCACCAGCACAGCCACAGGGCAAGAAACAGACCATCACATCCGGAAGCCTGCACAGGGAAGACAAAACCCTGGGACATTTCACTTTGAAAGGGAGAGGGGCTGAATTTCCTGAGTTGTTATAATGGTGGGGTGGGAGGAACTACTTAAAGCCTGAAATTTTAAAAATCAGTGGGCTCAGCTCTGGGAGGGCCCAAGAGCCTTAGGAAGCTGAGTCCCCACCCTTTAAAGAGACAGCACAAGAAACCACCCAAGGAGATCCAGTATAGAAGCAGCAGTTTATTTATTTTATTTGTTTTAAAGAGTTTATTTACTTATTAGAGAGAGAGAGAAAGATCAGGAGTGGGGGGTGGGTAGAGGGAGAAGCAGACTCCCCGCCCACCAAGCAGGGACACCAATGTGGGACTCCATACCAGGACCCTGGGATCACGACCCGAGCCGAAGGCAGAGGCTTAACGGACTGGGCCACCCAGACACGTGAAGCAGCAGTTTAAAAAACAGTGCACTGTTGGGCACCTGGGTCGCTCAGTCCGTTAAGCGTCTGCCTTCGGCTCAGGTCATGATCCCAGGGTCCTTGGATCGAGCCCTATGCGGGCCTCCCTGCTCAGAAGAGTGTTTGCTTCTCCCTCTACCTCTCCCCCATCCTCCTCCAACCCTCCACCCTGGCTTATATTCACTCTCACTCTTTCTCTCTGAAACAAATAAGTAAAATCTTTAAAAGAAAAATCACTGTCAGACAATGTTTTTCTTATAGAACTTTTGAAAACTTGGATGAGCATAGTACCTCAAAGAGCAATAAATAAAATGGCCTGTTCTTAGCTTCATTGTAGGCCATATACCTATAATATTTTTCTAAAAGTTTGCTGGTTCTATCCTTCACTCCTGTAATGATAATTTAAGCAAAAGGACTTCTTTTTTTTTAAGGTTTTATTTATTTGTCAGGGAGAGAGAGAGAGCACAAGCAGGGGGAGCTACAGGCAGAGGGAGAAGCAGGCTCCCTACTAAGCAAGGAGATGGATGTGGAACTCCATCCCAGGACCCTGGGATTATAACCTGAGCCACAGGCAGACACTTACCTAACTGAGCCACCCAGGCGTCCGAAGCAAAAGGACTTCTAAGAGCAAATGGATGCTCCTTTACATTTCTTTTAGTTGTCAGAAAGCCACCATGGGTTCAGATAAAAGGCAACAATTCAAGAAAAAGGTAATTTCTTCTCATCTACCATCTATCATCTACTGGTTTAGCCAAGTTAATCACATTAGTTCTCAACCCTGAATGTACACTAGAATTACCTGGTGCATAGCTTTAAAAAATTACTTATGTCTGGCTCAAATCCTCAAAAATTCAGACTTAACTGGCCTAGGCAATCTTATTCTTTTTTTTTTTCCACTTTTTAAAAAAATTTATTTTTTTTTTTATTTAAGCTTTTTTTATTTAAACATAAAATGTAACCCCACCACCCTCTCCCAACCCTCTTCCCCCCACTCCCCTCAGTTTGTTTTATGACATTAAGAGTCTCTTTTGGTTTGTCTCCCTCCGGATCCCATCTTGTTTCATTTTTACTTTTCCTACCACCTTAACTCCCACCCCCATTGCATCTCCACTTCCTCATATCAGGGAGATCATGTGATAGTTGTCTTTCTCCAGTTGACTTATTTCGCTAAGCATAATACGCTCTAATTCCATCCATGTCGCAAATGGTAAGATTTCATTTCTTTTGATGGCTGCATAGTATTCCATTGTATATATATACCACATCTTCTTTATCCATTCATCTGTTGATGGACATCTAGGTTCTTTCCATAACTTGGCTATTGTGGACATTGCTGCTATAAACATTCGGGTACACGTGCCCCTTTGGATCACTACGTTTGTATCTTTAGGGTAAATACCCAGTAGTGCAATTGCTGGGTCATAAGGTAGCTCTATTTTCAATTTTTTGAGGAACCTCCATGGTGTTTTCCAGAGTGGTTGCACCAGCTTGCATTCCCACCAACAGTGTAGGAGGGTTCCCCTTTCTCCACATCCTCGCCAGCATCTGTCATTTCCTGACTTGTTCATTTTAGCCATTCTGACTGGTGTGAGGTGGTATCTCATTGTGGTTTTGATTTGTATTTCCCTGATAGGCAATCTTATTCTTATTAATAAAAACTTATCCAGATGGTTCAGATGTGTAGCCAGCGAGTTGGTCTATAGGTACCTAATATTAGTAGAGTCAGGCAGTATTTGTCTTTTTGTGACTGGTTTATTTCACTTAGTATAATGCCTAAAAGGTTCATGTGTGTTGGCGTGTATGACAGGATTTCCTTCTTTTTAAGAATGAGTGATAATTTATTGGATGTATATACCACTTTTTCTTCAGTCATTCATTCTGGCAGTAGACATTTAAGTTGCTTTCACCTCTTGGCTATTGTGGATAATGCTGCAATGAACATAGATGTAAAAATATCTCAATAATCTAATTTCAGTTCTTTTGGATATATACTGAGAAGTGAGTCTTTTCCCCATTTTTTAACTGGGTTTTTGTTTTCTTATTGTTGAATGTTAAGAGTTCTTTGTATATTTTGGGGATGCCTGGGTGGCTCAGTTGGTTAAGCGGCTGCCTTCGGCTCAGGTCATGATCCCAGCGTCCTGGGATCGAGTCCCACATCAGGCTCCTTGCTTGGCAGGGAGCCTGCTTCTCCCTCTGCCTCTGCCTGCCTCTCTGTCTGCCTGTGCTCGCTCTCTCTCTCTTTCTGACTAATAAATTAAAAAAAAAAAATCTTAAAAAAATTTTTTTAAAAAAAGAGTTCTTTGGGGCACCTGGGTGGCTCAGTGGGTTAAAGCCTCTGCCTTCAGCTCAGGTCATGATCCCAGGGTCCTGGGATCGAGCCCCGCATCGGGCTCTCTGCTCAGCGGAGAGCCTGCTTCCCCCTCTCTCTGTCTCTGCCTGCCTCTCTGCCTACTTGTGATCTCTGTCTGTCAAATAAACAAATAAAATCTTTAAAAAAAAAAAAAAAAGAGTTCTCTGTCTATTTTGGATATTAGTCCTTTAGCAGATATATGATCTTCATATATTTTCTCCTACTCTGTGGCTTGTCTTGTTTCATTCTTTTAACAGTGTCTTTCAAAGAGCAGAAGTTTTTAACTTAGAAAGTAGAACTTACAATTTTTTTTTCATGGATCACACTTTTTGTGTTGTATCTTTTTAGATTACCTAGGTTTTCTCTTAAAATGTCTTCTGCAGGGGCACCTGGGTGGCTCAGTGGGTTAAAGCCTCTGCCTTCAGCTCAGGTCATGGTCTCAGGGTCCTGGGATCGAGCCCCACATTGGGCTTTCTGCTCAGCAGAGAGCCTGCTCCCCCCCCCCACCTCTGCTTGCCTCTCTGCCTACTTGTGATCTCTCTCTCTCTCTGTCATATAAATAAATAAAATCTTTTTTAAAAAATATCTTCTGCAAGTTTATACCTTTGCATTTTACATTTAGGTCTAAGATCCCTTTTGAATTAATTTTTGTGGAATGTCTTCCAAAAGAAAACACCAGGCCTGATGGGTTCATTAAATGTTCCTACCAAACATTTAAGGAAGAAATTCCCTATAATCTCTTTCAGAGGATAGAAACAGAAGGAATACTTTCTCATTCTGTGAAGCTAGCATTATCCTAATACCAATACCGGACAAAGACCTTACAAGAAAACTGTAGACCAATATCTCTCATGAATATAAATGCAAAAGTCCTCAACAAATATTAGCATATCAAATCCAAAAAAGTATAAAAAGAATTATATACCATGACCAAGTGGGATTTATCCCAGATATGTAAGGCTGGTTCAGTATTCTAAAATCAATTAATGTCATCCATCCCATCAAGAAGCTCAACAAGAAAAATCATGTGAATCTATCAAGAAATGCAGGAAAGTCGTTTGACAAAACCCAATACCCATTTCTGATTTAAAAAAAAAGTAAACTAGGAATAGAGGGGAATATTCTCAGCTTGATAAAAACTGTCTACAAAAAAATCTGTAGCTAATATGCTTAATAATGAGAAACACGAAGTTTTCCCATTAAGATCAGGAACAAGACAAGGATGTCCTGTCCCCTCTTGCCATTCCTTTTCAACATCATACAAGCAATTCTTGCTAATGCAGTAAGTTAAGAAAATGAAGTAAAAAGTATACAGATAAATGGTTGATAGGAGGAGGGGTGAGGGATGAATAAGCAGAGCAAAGAGATTTTTTTTTTAAGATTTTATTTATTTATTTGATAGACAGAGATCACAAGTAAGCAGAGAGGCAGAGAAAGAGAGGAGGAAGCAGGCTGTCCACAGAGCAGAGAGCCCGATGCGGGGCTTGATCCCACGACCCTGGGATCATGACCCGAGCCGAAGGCAGCGGCTTTAACCCACTGAGCCACCCAGGCGCCCCGTGAGCAAAGAGAATTTTTAGGGCATTGAAAATACTCTGTATATTATAATGATGGATATATGTTGTTACACATTTGTCCAGACCTATAGAACTCACAACACCAAGAGTGACCCCTAAAGTAAACTATGGACTTTGGGTGATTATGATGTGTCAGTGTAGATTCATTCTTGGTAGGGAAAAAAAAGTACCATCTAGTGAACGATGTTGATAAGAGGGGAGGCTGTTTGTATGTAGGGGCTTAACACTTCCTAGTCAAAACTGAACTTTCTTTGACCTGCACAGCCTTTTCAGAGCATAAAAAAGGATGGAATATTGGGCTTTAGCTCATCCAGCCCAGTGTTCTGCCTATGACTTGAGGGGTCATTTTATGGGAAAACAGAATGGTATATACTTCAAAGACTATAATATTGTTTTGAAATATACTTTTCCAAAACTGCAGATGGCTTTTATAACTTTCTGCTTATTTATCAGCATAAATTGCTGACATCTTCTTGTACTGCTACATTAATTACTTTTGATCTTTGCCCTCTTTGTGGTCCTAGGTTGGTTCATTCTGGCTCCGGATGTCGATCACCCTCACTTGGATCTGACCTCACGTTTGCTACCAGAACAGGTTCTCGGCAGGGCATTGAGATGCATCTCTTCAGGGTGGAGACACATCGGGATCTGTCAACCTGGACTAGGATACTTGTTCAGGGTTGCCATGCTGCTGCTGAGCTACTTAAGGAAGTCTCTCTAGGTATAGACCCTGACATACTATTTCTAATAGTAATTACATGGAAATGTTATACTTTGTTTAAAGTAAAAACCAGGGACGTCTGGGTGGCTTAGTTGATTGAGTGTCCAACTCTTAATTTCAGCTCAGGTCCATGATCTCAGGGTCCTGAGACTGAGCCCCACGTTGGGCTCTGCACTGGGTCTGGAGCCTGCTTGGGATTCTCCCTCTCCTCCTCCCTCTCCCTTTGCCCCTCCCACTCGTGCTCTGTCTCTCTCTCTCAAATGAATAAATAAATCTTAATTAAAAGGGGCACCTGGGGGACGTCTGGGTGGCTCAGTTGGTTAAGCAGCTGCCTTCGGCTCAGGTCATGATCCCAGTATCCTGGGATCAAGTCCCACATCGGGCTCCTTGCTCTGCAGGGAGCCTGCTTCTTCCTCTGCCTCTGCCTGCCACTCTGTCTGCCTGTGCTCGCTCGCTCTCTCTCCCTCTCTCTCTGACAAATAAATAAAAATTTAAAAAAAAATTTTTTTAAAAAGGGGGGTGGGCACCTGAGTGGCTCAGTTTGTTGAGCATCTGCCTTCCACTCAGGTCATGATCCCAGGGTCCTGGGATCAAGTCCCGCATCATACTCCCTGCTCAGCAGGGAGTTTGCTTCTCCCT